>PVJX010001883.1:0-69051 GCA_004027295.1 Dolichotis patagonum
CTTTCCTTCTTTCTTTCTTTCTTTCTTTCTTTCTTTCTTTCTTTCTTTCTTTCTTTCTTTCTTTCTTTCTCTTTCTTTCTTTCTTTCTCTTTCTTTCTCTTTCTTTCTTTCTTTCTTTCTTTCTCTTTCTTTCTTTCTTTCTTTGAAAAGTTTTGCTGTATGGTTCTGACTGGCTTGGAACTCATGACAAGCTGCCTGTCTCAGCCTCCTAGGTGCTGGGATTATAGGTGTGTGCCACTAATCTTCAAATAAACATTTAAATGTAACATTCGCTAACATGAAAATAGATAAAATAGGTATAACTAAATCAGAAACATTTTTTATAGCAAACCCAAGAACTGACTCAGAAAGTATCGCTGATAGATAACACCATGCCAGGCATGGTGATGCACGTCTGTAATCCTAAAACTCAGGAGGCTAACGCAGGAAGAGCGCCACAAGTTCAAGGCCAGCTTGAGCTACATGGTGAGACCCTGTCTCAAAAAAACCTCCCAAAACAAAAAAACTGACCAAAACACAAGTGATTCCTTGTAGAAGGAAGACCAGAACCAAATCTCCAGCTCCTTATACAGTTCTGTAAATGTTTAAAGAGCTTAATGTGCCAGGCATAGGGCAAGCACTGGCAGTACTATAATAAACAAGAGGAACTTGGTTTTGCTTTCTTGAAGACTGGTATCAAATATCAAACAACTGAAAGCACTACAAAGAAAATAATAAAGATTCTATAGAAGCGTTTAAAGGTGTAAGTTAACCTGGTGGGACATACTTATCACTTACATCGTTCATTAAGGATTCTAGCTCCTAGCTTTCTTAACACTACTGCTGTACTACTGTCATTACTTCCAATGGTATCATAACTCAGATAATCCTTGCCTTTTACTCACCTGGCCTCATTAATTCCAACTGTTTTTTCTTCAGCACTGTAAAAAAACTCCTATGATCATTGCACTATTTCCAAAAATCTGTATGTTGAAAATCCCGTATTCTAAACACTGAACCACTGTGCAGTTTAGCACCTCAATTTCAATTATACGTTGATACCACAGAACTTCTTAATTCTACCAGTTTTTCAATATCCATGTTGCAGTTGAATGGGCTATCAGTATAAAAACACATCAGATTCCCAAGAGTACAGAAAAAAATGTAAAAGAATAGAAATTAATTAATAATTTCCAAAAATAAATAAATAATTTCTATTGATTGCCTATTGGAATATTTTAGATACACTAGGCCAAAATATATATGAAAATTAATTTCAAACTGACTCAGTTTTTTGTTAATGTGGCTACCCAGAAAAGTTTTAAATTATATAAATACTGTATTTCTATTGATCACCACTTATCTATTTCTATTCTGAAATGCTGATTTACAACTCTGACTCTTCTCTGAGCTCCAGGTGGCCATCTGGTTTCCCTAACAGGTTGTATAACACAAGTGTTTTACAGTTAACATGTATAAAACAGACCTCTTCACATCTCTTCCTATACCTTTCATCTAACCATTTGCCATTAACCACACATGTGCTTAGGAAAAAATTAAAAACAGTGAGTTATTCTTTGATTCTTTTTTTCCTCAAAAATCACATATAATCACCAATGTGCCCTGTTCAGTAGGCCTTAAAACATTCACCTGACCTAATTCCTTATCTTCAGACCTTTGCTGCAGCATATGTCCTGTGTGCTAGTTGACTCTGCTATTGCCTCTTCTTCAGTCTGTGTGTATTTGGTAGCCTGGGTGATGCTACCAGCAGTCAACAATTCCAATGATTTTTTTTTTCTTCAATCAGATTTTATTGGTACATTTTAGATATACATAATAATCACATTCATCATAGAGAATTTATACCTGTACATGATATAACTTGATTTTTTTCTCCATCCCTTAATCCTCCACCACTCCTCATTTACAAAAGCTTTGTTTCCATTTTTTCCTTTTCTCATTTTTTTATTTTCCCTTGTTTCTTCCCCTCTCCCCGCTACTTTGCTCCTCCCCATTTGAACACTTTTCCTGTTCATAATACCTAATACACATTTTGGTCCTTATTTACATTTTCACTTTCTCACACCAGAGAAACAATGTGGTATTTACATATGTGTGTCTGATTTATTTCACTTAACAGTATGGTCTCAAGGTGTATCCATTTACCTAAGAATGTCTTAAGCTTATCCTTCTTTATGGCAGAGTAGTACTCCATTGTATGAAAAAAACCGTATTTTAATTGTTTTGGGAAGGTACACAAAAGGGGGAATACTTGGGTAAAAATGGGACATCTAGTCCCGGTTTTTTGAGAAATCTCCACACTGATTTCCACAGTGATTGCATCAGTCTATACTCTCACCAACAGGAGGGAAAAGGGTTCCTTTTTCCTCACAGCCCTGCCATTATTTGGTGTTGGTTGATTTCTTGGTAATAGCCATTCTTTCTGGGGTAAGATGGAATCTCAGTGTTGTTTTAATTTGCATCTCTTGAATGACCATTGATGTTGAACCTTTATTCACACAATTATTTGCTGTTTACACTTTTTCATCTGAGAAGTGTATATTCATCTCAGATGCCTATTTTTTGGATTGAGTCTTTAAATTGGGAGTGGTGTGATTTTATTTTTTATTAATTTTTGAGTTCTTTATGTGTTTTTGATAATAATCCTTTGTTTGAGGAACAGCTGGCAAACATTTTTTCCCACACTGTGGATTGTGTCTTCACTCTACCGGTGGTTTCTTTTGCTGTGCAAGTTTTTAAATAAGAGATCCCTATTGTTGATTCTTTGTGATAGTTTCTATGCAATCAGGGTTTTATTCATAAAGTTTTTGCCTATACCAATGTCTTCAAGAGTTTGGACTACTCTGTCTTCAGCAGATTTAATGTTTCTGTCCTAGTTTTTCAATCTTTGATCCATTTTGACTTTAGTGCATGGTGGAAGATACGAGTCTAGTTTTAATGTTTGGCATGTGAAAAGCTAGTTTTTCCAGCATCATTTATTAAAGAAGCTATCTTTCTTCTAGTGAAATTGTTTGGTTCCTTTGCCAAAGAACTGAGTATGTTTGGGATTCTATATCTTGTAACTTGTTCCATTGATCGCTGGTTTTTTTTTTTTTTTGCTAGTATCATACTGTTTTTGTCACAGTAGCTTTGTAGTATAATTTCAAGTTGGGGATTGTAGTGCTCCTGAGTGGCTGTATTTTTTTTTTTTTTAATTTTAAAAGGGAGTAAAATCAAACACAGCACAGAACAACAGAATGGGACATAAGAAAGCATAAATTTCAAAGCTAGACAACCAGAGATCTTCACTATCTGTCATATTGTCTCATTTTCTTCCAAATAGTTGTTCTTATCTTTGCATATGGAGAGCTCATATTAAATAACATAGCCAATCTTTTCACAAAATATGTAGTTCACTGGCTCCCACTTGCTAGGCAGGGGGGAGGGGGATGGGGGACAGGACGACATAAGATGTCTGATTCTCAGTGCACACATAGGCAGGATCACAGCCGCCCATCAGAGAGGGGAAGAGTTCCTTGTTTTCCCAGGAACCCCAAGAAAACCGCACATTGGAGGTCCCGATGCATCAGGGTCTCTCTCCTTTGGCCGCCGAAAGTCTGCCATACTCACAGCTGCCCCCCAGAGAGGGGAGGAGCTCCTCGTTCTCCTGGCACCCCAAGTCAACTGCATGCTACAGGTCACGATGCGCCAGGGTCTCTCTCCTGCAGGCCCCCTAAAGTCCTCCATACTCACCTTCTATTTCTTTCTGATGAATTGACCATTCCATTTCCAAAGTTCTGAAATGGCCAACAGACCACAGAAAGAATTCTCTTTAGGCTTCTGTTTGAAACCAGCAGCTATAGCAATCTGCTGGCTTTGCTTCAGGGCCACGAGTGGCTGTATTCTAGTAAAATTTTCCTTGCAAAAATGGGAGAGATGTTTGACATTTGCTGTAAGCCTGAACTTGAATTTCTGTGCTGGACCATAATGGTGTAGTGCTTGATGGAGCAAAATTGTATTTTGAGTTAACATATGAGATATGTGGCTTGTTTTTTTTTTTGGTACTGGGAATTGAACTTAGTACGTTGTGCTTGCCAAGCATGTACTTACACCACTGAACTGTATCTACAGCCCCTAGTGGCTTGTTTTTTAATAATTTTGTACCCCTTAAATGGTACTTACATTTCTAAGTTATTAAATATTCTCTTGTTAGTGTGTGATAATTTATTAATAAAATGTATTTTTTCTCTTTCATCTCCTCCCAATTTTTAATGTACTTGCGTAGACAGGATATCCCTGGGTTCATGTATCAGATTTTTTTTTTTGGTACCGGAGATTGAACTCATGACCCTCAAGCTTGCCCGGCAGGTGCTTATACTGCTGAGCTAAATCCCCAGCCCATGTATCAGATTTTTAAAAATAACTATTCTTTAGAAAATTCAGTTTACTTAGGTCCTGGTTGGGCCCTGCACAGCAACCCTCAGACAGCTGGGAGCCACTGCATGTTGAGTGGTGTGACCTGAAGGCCTCCACAGTAATCTATACCAAGCTGTGCAGCTCTGAGACCTTGCTCGGAACCTGGTTGGGCCCTGCCTAGTGACCCCAAGAAGCCAGGGAGCTTCAGTATGCTGTGTGGTGTGAGGTGAAGGCCTGCCCAGTGTACTCCACATACCATTATAGCCTTAGTATGCCACTCAGAACCTGGTAGGGCCCAGCCCAGTGACCTCAAGTAACTGGGGAGCTTAAGTGAGCTATGTGGGATGTGCTGAAGGTCTACCCAGTGCACTGCCCCCTGCATTCGGGATCCTTTGAGTGCCACTAGGGACCCGGTAAGGACTGCCTAACATCCCCTACTCAACTGGGGAAACTCCCTGCAGTATAGACAGGCATCTTTAAGCCAAGAAACAGCTGAGTCTTTGCATTCAACAGCCTTAGGGGAATATAGGAAAATGACAAAACAAAAGAGCAAAATGCAATCACAAAAGACTTCCATCCCATCCTAAACAAACCTAGGAGACATGGACACAGATGAAAATGTAAGCCATACACCTGAAACTTCTGAAATTATAGCAGCTGAAAGAAACAACTCGATATAGCTATAAAGGAATTCAGATAAGAAATAGTCTCCCAGGTAAAAGAAGAAATGATAAACATAATGCAAGAAATGTTGAACACATTTAAAGAATACATAGTTAAAAAAAGAAGAGGAACATGGCAAAATGGTTGAAACCTTGAATGAGTAATGTAAGAAAGAACTAGAATTCATGAAACAGATTCAAAGAGGTATCCAGGAAATCAAAAATTCCATCAAAAGCTGGCAAAACCGCTTCAATGAATGCGAAGATAGACTTTCAGACCTCAAAGACAAGATTGCAGCTAGTGAACAGGAAAGGAAAGATCTTTTAAAAATCACAAAGAATCAGGAAATGACAACTCAGTAGTTGCAAGAAGATGCAAAGAAAACCAATACAAGATTAGTAAGTGTAAATGAAAAAGAAGGTAACAATGCAAATGATATCAAAAGACTGTTTACAGGCCAGAGATTTGGCTCAGCAGTTTAAGCACCTGACAAATGCAAGGTTGTGAGTTTGATCTCTGGTGCAAACAAGCAAGCAAAAACTATTTATAGAAGTAATAGCCAGAAAATTTCCAAACATGGGAAAAGAAACTTATATACAGATACGTGAGGCATATCCAATTCCAGTTAGCCATAAGCAAAATAAAACCACACCCAGACATTTAATAGTCAACATCCCAGAAATTCAACATTACAACAGAATACTAAAAGCTGTTAGAGAAGAGAAACAAATTATCTGTAAAGGAAGGCTCATCAGAATCACAGCAGACTTCTCAACACAAACAATGAAATCAAGAAGAGCATGAAGTGAAGTATTTTAAATCCTAAAAGAAAACGACTTCCAACTCAGATTGATGTACCCTGCAAAACTGTCCTTCAAAATTGATGGAGAAAGAACTTCATGACCACTAAACCAGCCCTGCAAAGAATACTGAAAGATATTCTAGATAGACATAAAAATAGCAATGACTTCAAGAACACCAACAGAAAGAAACCACCAAGCAGCGCAGACAGTTAAACAGAGGGGAAAGGTAAAGAACCAATAGCAGAAAGATAACATAACAAATGTAAGCTCATATATATCAGTTAAAACCATTAATGTAAATGGCCTCAATTCACCAATATAAAGAAACAGACTGGCAAAATGGATCAAGAAACAACATCCTACCATATGCTGTGTGCAAGAAACCCATCTAATCCAAAAGGAAATTCATAGACTGAAAGAGAATGGAAAACAATATTTTGTGCACTAAGAACCCAGAAATAATTAAGGGTAGTATTCTGTTTGCAGACAATGTGAACTTCAAACCAAGAATGATCAAAAGAGATAAAGAAGGTCACTATACAGTTACTGGTTAGGGGAAAACTTGAAGAGGAAGAGATAACAATCTTAAATATATATGCACCAAATATGGGAGCACCCAGCTGTATAAAAAGTATTAACAAAAATGAAAAATCAAATAATAATACAATTATAATGAAAGACCTTAACATTCCATTGATACAAAGACACAGATCAGTGAGGCACAAAATCAGCAAAGAAATAAAGGAACTGAATCAAACTTGTGAACAAATGGACTTAATAGATGTGTACTGAGTGTTCCACCCAACAACAACAGAATGTACATTCTTCTCAGCGTTACATGGGACATTCTCTAAAATAGGCCATATACTATCCCATAGAACATGCTTAAGTAAATGCAAAAGAATTGGAATTATCCCATGCATATTATCTGATCATAGTGCTATAAAACTGGAAATTAATGATAAAAGAAACTCCATAAACATATGGAAACTAATACACTCCTGAACAATCAGTGGGTCACAGAAGAAATTAAAGAAGAAATTAAACATTTACAAGTAAACGAAAATATAAATGCAACTTACTGGAACCTATAGGATGCAATGAAAACAGTCCTCAGTGGGAAATTTATTGTGGTGAATTCCTACATCAGGAAAATAGAATGAACATAAAGAACCTTATGCTACACCTCAAACATCTAGAAAAAGAAGAGCAGGTCAAACCCAATGCCAAAAGAAGGGATGAAATTACAAAGATCAAAGCAGAAGTCAACACAATAGAGATTAAGAAAACAGTACAAAGAATTAACAAATCAAAGAGTTGGTTCTTTGAAAGAATAAGTAAAATAATAAGCCACTAGCCAATCTTATTTAAAAAAGAGGAGAGAAAAAACTCAGATTCATGCAATAAGGAATGAAAAGAGCAAAATCACTACAGACCCTTTGGAAATATAGAAGATCATCAATATCTGCTTCGAAAACCTTTAATCTCATAGGTTTGATAACACAGAAGAAATGGACAGATTCCTAGAAACATGAATTACCAAAGCTGAATCAAGAAGATGTAAAACTGCTGAATAATCCAGTTTCAGTTAATGAAATAAAAATTGAAAATGTAATTAGAACCTTACCAACAAAGAAAAGCCTAGGTCCTGATGCATTCAGTGCTGAATTCTACAAGAAATTCAAGGAAGACTTAACTGCCAACATGCCTCAAATTCTTCAATGAAATTGAAAGGGAAGCAAGTCTCCCTAACTTGTTCCTGGAAGCAAGTATTACCCTAATACCAAAACCACTGAAAGACCCAACCAAAAAAGAAAATTACAGACCAATCTCTCTAATGGACATAGATGAAAAAATCCTTAATAAAATACTGGCAAATAGAATTCAACAAGTCATCAAGTCACCATGAACAAGTAGGATTCACCTCAGGAATGCAGGAGTGGTTCCACATAATACAAATCAATAAGTTTTAGTACACCATATCAACAGAGCCAAGGACAAGAATGACATGATCATCTCCATAGATGCAGAAAAAGCTTTTGACAAAATCCAACACTTGTTCATGATAAAAACCTATAGAAAATTGGAATAGATAGGTTTTACCTCAATCTGATAAAAGCCATATATGATAAACCAACAGCCAACATCTTACTAAATGGTTTATCCAATAAAAACTGAAAACTTTCAACCTAAAATCAGAAACAAGACAAGGATGTCCATTATCACCACTCCTATTCAATATAGTTATGGAAACATTAGCCAGAGCAATTAGACAAGAGAGAGAAATAAAAGGAATAAGGATAGGAAAGGAAGAAGTTAAATTATCATTATTTGTAGATATGACAGTCTACATAGAAGGCCCCCAGAACTCCATTGAAAGACTTCTAGATGTAACAACCAAATTCAGTAATGTAGCTGGATAGAAAATCAACACTCAGAAATCAATAGCATTCCTCTACACAAACAACAAACTCAGAGAAAAACAAGAGAAACCAAACCCTTCACAATAGCATCCAAAAAAAAGAAAAAATTTAGGAATCAATCTAACAAAGGAAATAAAAGATCTGTTCAGTGAAAATTACAGTACTATGAAAAAAGAAATCGAAGAGGATCTCAGAAAATGAAAAGACATTCCTTGTTCATGGATGGGAAGAACATTGTGAAATGAGCCATTCTCCCAAGTTTGTTATGTAGATTTAATGCAATTCCAATCAAAATACCGTTAGCAAACCTTACAGATCTACAGAAATTATTCCTTTAGTTCATCTGGAGCCAGAAGAGACCTAGAATAGCGAAGGCAATTCTGGGCAACAAAAGCAAGGCAAGAGGCATCACAATCCCTGACTTGAAGTTATACTACAAAGCTACTGTGATAAAATTGTCATGATACTGGAGTAAAAACAGACCTGAAGATAAGTGGGATAGATTAGAAGATACAGCCACAACTACAAACATACTGAGCCACCTTTTCTTTGACAGATGGGCCAAACACGCTCACTGGAGGAAAGATAGTCTCTTTAATAAGTGGTACTGTAAAAACTGTCTTTCCATATGCCGAAAACTAAAACTAGATTCATGCCTGTCACCATGCACTAAACTAAATTCAAGATGCATCAAAAATCTAAATACTAAACATGCTGGTAGACAAAGTAGGTAGAAATCTTGAAGACATCTAGGGTTAAGCAGAGAAGTCATGAACAAAAATCAAACCACATGGAAATACTTCCCAAAATAACAACTGGGGTCTCGTTTATTAAAAAGTTTTTGCATGTCAAAAGAAATCTCCAACAGAGTGAAAAGCCACAAATTGGGAAAAAGTCTTAGTCAACTGTTTCTCAAAGGACTTCTATCTAGAACATACAAAGAATTAAAAAAAAATCAGGCCCCCCAAAATTCAAAGACCCAATCTAAAAATGGGCATCTGAGATGAATACACACTTCTCAGATGAAGAAATATAAATGACAAATAAATACATGAAAAAATGTTCAACATAATTGATCATTAGAGAAATGCAAATTAAAACAACACTGAGATTACATCTCATACCCAGAAATAGTCAAGATCAAGAAAATCACCAATAACAAATGCTGGAGAGGCTAGGGACGAAAGGAACTCTTCTGCACTGTTGCTGGGCGTATAGACTGGTGCAACCACTATGGAGGTCATTCTGGAGGTTTCTTAAAAAACTGGAATTTGAAGTCCCATTTGACCCAGCTACTCCACTTCTGGGCATATTCCCAGAAGAACTGAAAACATCATACCATGGTGCTATATGTGCATGCATGTTTATAGCAGCACAGTTTGTAATAGCTAAATCTTGGAAACAACCCAAGGTTGGAAGGTTGGAAACAACCTTTATTGGATTAAAAAAAGATGTTGTATTTTTATACAGTGGAATACTACTCAGCTATAAAGAAAGACCACATTGAGGCTTTTACAGGTAAATGGATATGACTTGAGACCATACTCATAAGTGAAATAAATCAAATTCACATGTGTAAATACCGTATCGTCTCCCTAGTGTAAGAAACTGAAAGTAAATAAGATACAAAATCTTCAATATATACTGTGAAAGGGTAAGAAACTGCTCAAAGAGGAAAAAATAAGGAAAGGAGAAAAGAAAGAAGAAAAAAGATAAAATTTGTGTATCGAACATAACAAGATTACTAATACTAATTAGTTCTTGGAACAAAACAGTTAACATCTGTAGGATTAGATCAATATTGCATGACTATATCTGGTAATTCAAGTGAGACTTTTGAAGATAACTATGCAAAACAACAAAATTAGTTATGTTCTTGTCACCTTATTTTGAAAGTCTACGTTGTTACTGTTTTGGACTGTTTGTTATAGTTATTTATTTGACTCTGGCTTCTTATTTTTCTTATGCTTCATTGTGTTTCGTTTTGTTTTTCACTCCAATACAGAAAGGATAGATGTACGTGTATAGGCTTATGTATGCCTAGAAGTTCTCCTAAGGAGTTTGCAAGAATTGATTTTAGTATGTGTGATGGTATGGACAGCTACATTGAAGAAAACGAGATAGCATGGTAGCCATTGCTAATTTCCCATCATTTTGTTTTGAAGTTTAATGCATTTATTCTTGTTTTTGATTGGGTTTATTCTGTTTGAATTATTTGATTTCCGTATGTGTGAAGGTATGGACAGATATTTTGAAGAAAACAAGAGACATATGGTAGCCATTATTGATTTCCTATTGTCTGGTTTTGAAGACTTGTAAGGCTCTGATTCTTTTCTTTTGATTGCTTATATACTATTTTGTTTTGTATCAACTTACTGTGTGGGAAGGTATAGAAAACTATTTGGAAGAAAACAAGAGACATGGTAGCCACTGTTGATTTCCTGTTTTGTCTTGAAGTCTTGTGTTATTTGGGTTTTTTTACTCTGATGTTTTGTTCTGTTTTGATTTGCTTTGTTTTATTCTTTTTAAAATAAAAAGAAAATTCAGTTAATTACAATAACATTTTGTTAGTCTATTCTTACAATTTTATAGCTTTTTTTTTTTCCTTTTTTTTGAGATAGGGTTTTGCTCTGTAGTTCAGGTTGGCTAGGACTCTGTATGTGCCCAGGCTGGCCTCAAACTCTGACAGTCCTTTTACTTCTGCTTCCTGAGTGCTGGTATTGCAGGCATGCACCACAGCACTTGGCCTATACAACTCATATTTTTATATGACAGACTAAGAAATTAGGATAAAAACAGCTTGTCAGTATCAGATTTTTTGGTTTCATAAATCTAATTAATGAACCTCTGTCCTGGAGATAGCCAAGATCAATTTTGTGAAACTGTTGTAAGGAAATAGGCAGAATTGGAAGAACATATTATTTGTGCTAGTGTTTTTATTTTTTTAAATTATAAATTTTTTTGCTTTTTTTGAGACAGAGTCTCGCTGTGTGCTTCAGGCTGGTCCCGAACTTACTGTGTAGCCCAGGTTGGCCTTGAATTTAAGGTGATGCTTCTGCTTCAGCCTTCTGAGTGCTGGGATTCTAGGTGTGCACCACCAGGCCTGGTGTTTCCTAGAACCCTAGCAAACTTAGGGTTTTTAGAACCCTAAGTTTTGTTTCTTAAGCAGTAGTTTTTTCTCAGGTTAGTTACGAGTGGTCATAATTGCGACATTGTTAACAACCAACTTAACTAGTACTTTATGGAAAGCCCCTGTAAATAATATCAAAGTTACACTTATTTTAGTATAGATTAAATGTGTGAATTTGTCATGTCAGTGAGGAATAATTTAGGAAGCATTAAATATTTTCGTTTTGTTTTTTCTGCTTCTCTAAATGGGCCATCATTTGGTCCAGTGGGCCCAGTGGGCCAGTTGTTTCGTGGATTAAAAACATTCTTAGCTATCTGCAAAAGTCAGCTTCTCATTGTCCTCTCTTTGCCCTGGCAGTGAATTGAAATTTATGTGGTACACAAATTAATGATGATTTGGAGTGGTTCATCTTAAAGGCCACATTTGAATTATATTGAACAAAATATGATTAGAGTCTCTTAGAATTGTGGACTAAGAAGTGGCATGGCATAGTGGAAGACCATGGCCTTTGGAGACATTCTTTTATCTTGAACTCTCCCAGTTTCTTTTTCCTCCTTGTTAGGTGGAAGTGGGATAAAGATGCCTTTCTTATGTGGGTTTCAGAGTACATATTGCACCAGAATCCCTGTCTTTATTTTTATGTTCTCTTTGCATTTATGTAATGCAATTTACAAAATTGCAGCTGAAGTAGTTTTTCTAAAGCCTAAAAGTAGTCATCTTTTCCGGAAAATTCTTTAGTGTTTCCTTGTTAGTGTTAGGATGAAGTCTAAATTCTTGAACATGCTTTCAAGAGCTCACAGGATTTCCCTATTCTTGTGTCTTGGTTACTTTTCTCTCATTGCTGAGACAAAATACCCAACACCCAAAATTAAGGAAGGAAAGGTTTAATTAGCTGACAGTTCATGGAGGTTTTAGTTCATACTCAGCTGGCTGCAAGGCAGAGTAGCGTGGCGCTTCAAGCAGCAGAAGACAGCAAAGCAATAAGAGCACAAAGGGGGAAGAGCAAGCCTCTTTTCCTGCCATACATGGTAGCAACCCCTGCACCCCACTGTGGGTGTAGCACTCATAAAATCTCCTTGCCCTCTTCTTGCACAGGATGAAGATGTTTAGGAAGTAAGCACACTGTGTCCTTGCTAAGTTGCTTAGTTAAACTTCTGAACTCGACACAGTGTATCACGCATAACACCTTGTGATCTAGTCCCCCATGAGACTGCTAACTATTGAGGCTGGCTCATCTTTAAGCTAATGTTTTTGTTTATTTAATTTTTGGAATCCTTTTACTCCTTGCTTCCTAGATGCTTCTATTGTTTAGAACATTAGCTAAAATAAAGCTTTTATACCTTAAATGCATATGAAAGGCTAAGAGCTGTGTAAAGACCAGGGAGGCCTGCTGGTTGGCTCATACCTGTGGTCCCAAGACTTGCGAGACTGAGACAGGTATATGGTGAGTTCAAGACCCTGTCTCAGAACAAAACACCCACCACCACTACCAGCAACAACAAAAAACCATTGGCTTAGGATTCAGACTTCCTTAAAAAATTAGCATCTGCTTTATTTCATTTCTTATTGATGAGACTAGGATTTTGCTTAGTTTACTGCATGAAAATGGTTTAAAAAGTGAGTATTATATGAAACTTTAAAAAATACTATCAAGCATCTGTTTGGGTAATTGTAAAATAGCAGTATTTCATGTTTGAAGAGAAAGATTATGCCATGAGCTGAATCCTCTCCCTTCATATGTTGAATCCCTAGATCCCAAGTAACTATATAGAAAATAAAGCCTTTAAAGGAGGTGATTCATATTAATGGAGGTCATGGGATAAAAACCTGATGCCATACTACTTACATATTTATTAAAAGGAAAAACACTAGAGAATGAGCTTTCTTTGCCATGTGAGGACACACTGAAAAGCTGGCTGTCTGCAAGCCCAGGAGAGATCCCTTACCAGCTATAGAACCTTGCTTGAACCATAATAATGGACTTTCGAGCTTTCAGAAGTATGAAAAAATAATAAATATTTTGTTGCAGCCACCCAGTGTACGACATTTTGTTAGTGGCAGGGCCGGAACCAGCTAATGCAGATTAAAATGTAATTACCTTCTGGAAAGGGTTGAGTGATTTTTCAGATAACATTTTAGTGCGTAATTAGCAGACTAGTTTAGAAGATACCCTCAGTAGTTTTATAATTATGCTTAGAGATCTTTTGTCTTTGCTACCTGGGATATTACTATAAATTACTACTTTCATGTTGAGTTAAGATCCATTTTTGACACTTATTTCCTTTCCCCATATAAAAGTTATATCATTTTGGATAAATTCAGCTATAAGCAGTAATACTTGATTATGCATAACCAGTAAAGAACACTTATTACATATAACAAAAAGTGCCAAACTAAGATTGTTCCAAAGTTGGTTAATTCTTTCACTTAGTGACAGCAGGGATTCAAGTTCTTTACATTTTCTCACCCTTGGCAGGATTGTAGTGATTTATATTATTTACCTTACTCTCAGTCTCTTGAGTATTTGCCTGGTAGTTTTCAATAAAAATGTTATATAGTGACTGTTGAACTTTGAAAATGTCAGAAAAGAAAAAAGAAACACAAATCACTTAAAATCTTAACTATTTAACATGTTGCTGTATCCTTTCTGGATGTATTAGTTTGTATAGGTACTAATAATACCAAATGAACGCTCACACTACATATACTGGTACATATTCTGAGGGTTTTTTTTTCCATTAAGAAATATAAAAAATTGTCTATCTTTAAAAAATTTTAGGAAAAGTTTTCCTTTATCATAGAAAAAACTGGATACAGAAAAGTGTATAAAACTGTAAAAATCACCCATACCTCACCAGATGACCAGTAATATATTGATATATTTCCTTCTAGATCTTGTTTTATATGTGTGTACATATACATGATGTAAAAATATCATGTGCATCGCAATTTTATGGTCTGCTTTTATTATTGACAATTTATGTACCTCACTTAGTTCATACTCCCATTGCTTGTGATCTTATGAGGAGTTCCATTTAATGGAAGTAGAAAAAACTTAGGCGTAGTTTATATGGTTCTGTATCATATATTGGTAAAACTTGCAAGTAGTTACACTAAGAAGTGACCTTAAAGGACAGTAGTGAAGGGAAATTATTCTCCCAATAGGTTTCAACCAGCATTTCCTCTGGTTGAGAAAGTTAGAGATGAGGATCTATTCCGATTCATAGAACTAGTAATGGGCTTGGGAGGAATATGATTTGGAGTATGGAGAATAGATACATGAATAATCTTCTGAATGGGTGTAGAATAGTGTGTGTGTGTGTGTGTGTGTGTGTGTGTGTGCATGCTTGCGTGTGCGTTTCTTTTCAGTATCACCTCTGCATTTCAGCCTCTTTCTCCACCCCTCTCCTTGCCTTACGGATTTATGGAAGGGATGTGATGAGGACAAGTATGGAGTTAGACATGCACTCAGCAATGTGGACCTCTACTCACCGAGACTGATTTGGCTGTGCTGCTTGCTGTTGAATAACTGACTTGCTATCAGCAGAGAGCCAGCACTGACCCGCTGAGGTGTCATTTCTCTGGAGGGACTATTCAGATATCAGGTGGCAGATTTCTTGCTGTGTTAGTCAGCTTTTTGTCAGTGGGACCAAATACCTGAGAAAAACAACTGAAACATCATGGCAGAAGGGTGTGATGGAGGAAAGTTACCCATCTCACGGCAGCCAGGAAGCAGAAGAGGAGAGAAAGAACCTAAGAAGAGACATGCCCCTAGTGACCTACTTCCTCCAGCTGGACTCTTCCATTCATCCTCCTAGCACATGAGCTATAAATTTATCAATGATTTAGTCTGTTAATAAGGTTAGTGTCCTTACAACCTGAATCATACATACGAATATTTCTGCATTTGATTTTAGCCAGAAACCTGGGAAGTGATTGGGTGTTTCTTATTCTAGTCTAACTGACAGTCAAGATTAGCCATCACACTTGCATTGCACCATTTTGGAAAGGAGAGGGTTGGAGATGTTCTTTTTGGAATAACATTCTGGATATGGATTTGCCTACCCTGCCTGCATTGTTTTCTTTCTTTTCTTTTCTTTTCTTTTCTTTTCTTTTCTTTTCTTTTCTTTTCTTTTCTTTTCTTTTCTTTCTTTCTTTCTTTCTTTCTTTCTCTCTCTCTCTCTCTCTCTCTCTCTCTCTCTCTCTCTCTCTCTCTCTTTATACCAGGGATTAAACTCATGACCTATTCTTAACAGGCAAACAATTGAACCACTAAGCTACATCCCAAGGCCTAAGGCCCTTACCTGCATTGTTTCTTAGAAAACTTACTTATATCCTACAGAAGGTCTTATTTATGTTACAGTATTTGAACACCTTTGGTTCTCACTGGGAAGTTCATTTGTAAGTAAATGAACTCCCTGCACTGCATGGAAGTTATGTCCATGGAATTTCTGGTCGTCTTATGTTCCTCATTATCCTAAAGCAGCTAAACTGAAATGACACTGGAATGTCCTTTTGAAGGTTCACTTACTCTACCAGCTGGCTGGCAACTCTCTGCAGGGTTCTAATAATACTGTCTTAAAAGGTCTCTTCTATGAAACTGCAACCAGTAAGTAGTGATGCTTCTCTCATTGCTAGGATTCACAAATCAGAGAATCAGGGAATGGAAATAGTGATCCATGAGCAAAAGCTTTTGGGTCTTTCTGGCCTGTGCTAGTTTAGAGTTCTTAGTTCCCAACTTTTACTGGGGAACACGTTATTGGTTCTATTAAACTGGAGGCTGAAGAGGTGGCCATTTTAGCTTCCTCATGTCAGTGAACTAACAGACCAAGCAGTGATTATTGGTTAGGATGATTGATCCTGTCAGATGGAAATTTGGTTCCAGTGGGGAAAAAAGGGGACTATGTCTGGAATACAGGAATTCCCCTTTTCTTTTCCATGCTCTACAATAAAAATTTATGGAAAACTAAACATAGGATAGGCAGGGACGGTAATAGCAGATAAGGTTTGGGTTATTTCACCAGGGAAAAATGACCAGATGAATTCTCTGTTAGGGCTAAGGGAGTAATGGATAGTAGGAGAAGAAAATGAAGAATATCAGCTATGATCTCATGGCCAGTTATGAATGAAGACTAGTTATCTACGAATATATATTTCTTTTATACCTTAATTTTTGTACATATTTACCAGTTTTATAATTAATATATTTTAATAGTGTTTACTTATAGTTCACTGTTCAAGTTATATAAGATCAAAGGGGAACTATGACTTACCTAACTATAAAGAATATTACCTGAAGAAAGAAAAGGATCCTGTGTACCTGTGTATGTAGGGTTTTTTTTTTTTTTTTTTTTTTTATTTGAACTTAGGACCTTATGCTTACCAGACAGGCATTTGTGCCACTGAGCTGTCTGTCTCTCAGGCCCTGTAGTATGTTTTTGTTGTTTTTCTTTAGGTGCTTTTTTTGTTATTGTTGGCACTGTGGATCAAACTCACTTATCTCGTGCTTGCCAGGCAGGCTCTTGTGCCGCTGAGCAAATCCCCAGCCCTTGTTGTTTTTCTTTACTTGCAAGTTTAATAAGACTGAAAGAGGCTTGTAGTGTGGTGGTTTGTACTGTATCTATTTACTTCAGCTCAAACCATGAGTCTTGTAAACTTACCTGTATAGCCAAGCCTACGGGGTTGGACTTGGCCAAATGAATTTGTGTAAAGACTTAGCCAAATTAATTTGCATAATCAGCATTCTGTATTTGCTGCAGAGTTTTCTGTCTGGCTAGATGTAGTGAGAGACAGAGGAGCTGGTGGATTACGGCTTGACTGTTCAGTCTTGGGTCTATGCAGGTCCTTCCTGCGCCTTGATTGCTGATAATTTAGTCAGCACTGGCATCAGGGCCACTCTGTGGCAGATCTGCCGAGGCACAGCTTTGTCATGAGATTTTCTTTTGTAGTCTCATTGTTTAGCTTCTCTAGCTAAGAGAGACTCCTTGATCTTTCATCGTTCTTGGGCCTTCAACTATTCCTATAATTTCAAGGTAAAATTCTATAATAAATTCTTTGTTCTGGAAGTCATAGAGGCTCTGCTTTCCAGTCTGAACCCTGACTTGATAAACCTTCTGAGTAAATATTGATCTACTTTTATTGATTATATAATATTCTATTTTATAAATTTTTGAAAATACTTGTCATTAACCCATTTACATTTTCTCTATCTTCTTGTTCTCCTTCTTCTTCTTTTTTTGGAGGGGGGATTCTTTTTGAGACAGGGTCTCAGTTTGCAGTTCAGGTTGGCCTCGAACTGGTAAGGATTCTCCTGCCTCAACGTCCTGAGTTCTGAGATTACAGTCATGCGCCACCACACCTGGCTAGTGTGAACATTCTTGAACATACAAATTGAGATTGTTTACACTTGATCTTTTATGTCTTTTTTAAATGAGATTTTATTGGCAAATTTTAGATGTACATAATGATGACATTCATCATAGAGAATTTGTACCTGTACATGATACAACTTGCTTTTTTTTTTTTTTTTTTTTTTTAACCATTCCCCTACCTTCCCTTCAACCCTACCTCTCCTCTTCCTTTAAAGAAAGTCTTATTTCTTTTGGGTAAGTTTCTAGAAGAAAAGAGTAAGTTTATATTAAATAATTGATTGTCAGATTGCACTCTGCAGGAATATATGAAAGTGTTTGCCCGATCTTGATCATCATGTTTCTTGCAATTTAATTCCTTTTAAGAAATAAACTTATATGAGAAGGTAATTATTTAACATCAACAGCATAAATGAAAAGATAAGCAGTGTTTTCTACTCAGTATATTTTCTATGACTAATACTTAACTGTGTAACTATTCATTTAAATATAGTTGCTTTTTAGGACTAGGTTTTTCTGGGTTGTGCCTTAAACCTATTTTTAAAGAGTGTAGTATTGTAAAGGATGATAAAGGAATTAGTTTGGAAAAAGGTTAATGATTTAGGATATAATGAAACTTAAAATTTCAGAGCAGAATAATCTAGTTGTTGGAAATGCTCTGGAGATATACCTTGATTTGTGAAGCTTTCAAAATGTATTTTACTCAGATATGGTGGCATCTGCCTGTAATTTCAGCTACCCAGGAGGCTAAGTCTGAAAAAATTGCAATTTGAAGACCAGCCTGGGCAATTTATTGGCATCCAGTCTCAATAAAAAATTAATGTGTTCTTACTGGCTTGAACCACTGATACAAATAGATTTAATTACTTTATCAGTCTTTTTACTAATAAAATTAATAGCCTATAAATGGACTGAATCTAGTTGCTCAGATTTGAGTAATTACTGCCCACATATAAATATTAATCTATCTTATTCATACCAAATAGATTTATTATAACAACTTTATTTCATTAAGTTAAAAGAAATTTATATTCATAGTTTATCAGTAATTCTCTAAATTTTAACATGGAGTTATTTTAAGTACCCCATTAATGGTATATATAATATGCGTTTACAATTGTTGTACCACAAATCAGCTGTATTATAATTTTTTATGCCACTTAAATGTTTTCCTTAAGGAACTGGAGTATATGATGACTTCTGGTCTGCTAAATCAATGCCTTTCTTTGCATTATTGTAATTAAAGATCCCCTGAGAAGTGATATATGAGGAATGGGTCAGGCATATATGTACCATCCATGGTTCAAGCAGATGGGAATGATGGAATTCAATGATGATGGGTGTGGTGGCACATGCCAGGCCTGTAATCCTAGCACTCAGTAGGCTGAGGATCACTACAAGTCCTAGACCAGCCTGCAACCACCCCTAGAGACCTACTGCAGGGCTTTGGGAAGGTGATTGAGTGATTGGGTAGGGTGGCAGTGGTTAGAGCTGACTTGCAGTTGGGCCCAGAGCCTGGTGGAGGATGTGGGTCATTGATGATGTGTCCTGGAGAGGTCTGTCTCTTTTCCCAGCTTCTTTCTTCTCACTTCTTCCTGGCTGCCATTGAGCAACTCTCCTTTCCTGTGCCATGTCTGTAGTTCAGGTTTACTTCTGCAGAAGGGCTAGAGTGCTCTTAGACTGGAAGTAGTGGGGTTTGCTGAGGGGGTGGGGTGCTTTAAGCCTTCAGGTGGGAAGCAGACATCCTTTGAATTAACTGGCAGAATTCAAGGCTTATATTTCTTCTGGATTGGCTAGTTTAAGCCATGGAGAGGAGGATCAGAAGGGTTGCTGAGGGGGAGGAAGTAGAGAGAGTGGGAAGATGGAGGGATATGAAGATAAAGCTACCTTGGTCTGTAGCTGTGCTCCCAGAATTTAAACTGAGCAGGCATTCTTGTAATTTCAGTGTGTTGGGGCCACCTAGGGTGGACTAGAGTCTTGAGAAGGAACCACTCCTGTTTGTATGCTTTGATGGAAAAGACAGGGCCACAGTTACAACATCTGTGAACAATCTTTGACTGTTGGCACATACAGAATAAAACAGAACAGATATAAGAGTTTTCCTTTGGAATTTGGAGAAATTTGAATTTAGGTTGATTAGAGGTAAATTAAAAGGTACAGGAAATGTGTGATGGACCTGGTATTTCTAGAAAGATTTTGAGGAAAATTCAAGACCAAAGTGGCAGAAAACTTTCAAAATTTATTTTAAATGCATGTGACACTTCTCTTTCATTACCCAAAGAAGGTTATTAGATAACTTGTGCTTAGGAGAGTGAGAAATTACTGTTTTCTAAAGAAAGCAAATTGTTTTCAAGCAAATTATTTTAAGGAAGTGTTCAAAGTGAGTAAGAAAGAACATTTTAGTTTGTCATATTTTTACTCCAAAATGTTATTATAGAGGCCAATACTATAGAGTATGCTAGGTATAGGTATATAGGCTTTGTTCTTTTTCTGTATATTACATCTTTCAGTGCTGCAGGGCTTTAGAAATGGCACTCTTAAAAGTTAGCTTATAGGTTGGTGTTTGGACCTTAATTATGCAGCTAAAATACTGTAGTGACAAGTCAGAAGAGAATAGTTTTATTAAGCTGTAAAATGAGTAAATAGACAATTTTAATAAATTAACAGTGGTAGTATTTAAAGAAGATGATACTGGTGTTCTGGTATTTCCTATAATACCAAAATACTGTATCTTATTTTCTAAAAACAGGATTCTAGATTCATTAAAACATTAGTGAAACTAAATTTTGATGGCTTTGATATTCAAACATATCCAAACATAAAACCAACTAAAATGAATTTATAAAATAATGCTTATTGAAGTTGAAGGATAGTAGCATGGGAGTTATATTGTATTACACTATAGGGAAATAGTAGAAGACACTTATACCCATTTCTGTCTGAATTTCTTTAATTTGAAATATGGCTATCTTTTGTTTGATAACAAAAGAAGAAGTTGTATGTTAATTTTTTAAAGCAGAACCCAGTACATTGATGCTTTGATTTAAAATCAAATGAGAAACTTGATTCAAGTAGGAATTAAAAAAAGAGTAGGTATCTAAGGGTTATCACCATAATCGTGAACCCACTGAAAATTATTTTTTGAAAAGGATAGTAGGTAAGAGTAGCATATGGAGAAAAGATCATAGTGGTCATACATTATGAAATGAAGAATGGGCTATGGACTATATAATCATTATTTATACATACATGTGGAATGATTTAATGAAAATGCATTAACATGTTACCATGTAAAAAATGTTAGCATGGTCTATTTGAATAATGGAACCATTATGCATATTTTCGTTTGCCTTTATTTCTATAATTAATACTTTCAAAGTCAGAAGCAGGAAATAATTTGAAAAGCATATAATGTTTTTGATTTAAATTGTTTTACTTTTTAGGCATAGTTATGATAGAGACATTTCTCTTTTTTTGGAATCAGATATTTGATTATAAGAAAGAGAAGTGTTTTTCCTATAGTAGTAGGTGAAGGTTGTGAGCATGAAGGACAGGACAGGCAGTTAAAATAGATGTGTGGGAGGTACAGCAGGTTGAGAGAGATTGAGGATGTTGAGAGAGATGATGAGGAGGTTGATTGCTTATATAGCTAGTAATTGCTACTTTAGGCAGTGAGAAAGAAGAGATTACCTTCAGAAGCTAGAAGAGGACTTAAAGGTGTATGTTTATTACATGAAAAGATTTTTTACTCCAGCTAGCAGATCCTGACCTTGTAAAGCGTGATTTCCATAGGTGAGTAGGAGATGAGTTTTATGTGAGCTGTTCATAAAGTTCAGTCATCTGAGGAACTTTCGGTTTAGTTTTGGATTCATTGTTTAGCTATTTTAAATAATTTAACTTGCCTTGTAAAACTAAATATGTTTGATTTCATTTTAAGCAAACTTCTTAACATAACTTCTTAAGCAAACTTCTTAGCATAAGACAGGGATAGTAAATGGGTTTCATTGTCACATGTTAGGGCACTTAAGAGGTATATCCTGATACTTTATTTTCTAATTTATAATCCACTTTGACTTCTAGAACCCTTAGTTTTTAAAAATACAAAGTGTCTAAAGGAGGAAGACTAAATTCCTCCTTTAAATTCGTGTATACTGAATTTACAAATGAAATTAAGTTTGTAACTAATTTTTGTGCAGGCTTGATTTTTTTGGATTCATAATTTTTAGAAGAAATTAATGGTGGCTAGAATTAGACTCTGTAAGGTGGTCACAATCCACATGTGCCTGTTGAGCCCTTGAACTATTTTATTTTTTTATTTTTTTTTTTATATTTTGAAAGTAGAAATACAACAGAACAAGACAGAATAAAGCCAATTGAGACAGTGCAGTGAATTTGGTATAGAACTTCACAGCAGGTTAGCGGATAACAGTAATAGGTACCATAGTATATTTTATTATCTTCACAATAATTGTCTAATCAGTTAGGTATAGAAAAATCAAGCCAAAGACAGAACATTATAAAATCATTATAAAATGAAACAAAACTGAAAACAACACTTGCTTTCAAAGAGAAGATAGAGGAGACCCCCTATATTTGCTACGTGGCATACAGTCATTCTGCCAAGAGATGCTCAGACCTCTGTCCCCAGTTGCTGTAGGAGGGGGGCGGTTGGGATGTTTGATTCCAAACCCGCGCACTGGTAGGCACAGGAGACACTACTGGGTCTCCTGGCTCACACTGGAGGAAGGTGCTTACCAAGAGGGCAGGCGAATTGTTTCTTTGTGCAGCCTCCTGGATTCCACCATGGCCGTGGCCTGAATTCCACCATGGCTGTGGCCGGATCTCTTGGGGGCTGCTCTCTGGTTCTCCTCTTGGCTCATGTGGGAGGAAGGTGCTTAGCAAGAGGGCGGAGCCCTTGAAATATTACAAGGCTGGGGAAATTTAAAAAAAATTTTTTTTTTTGGTCTTTTTGAGGCAGGGTTTCACTATGCAGTTCAAGCTGGCTTTGAACTTACTTTGTAGCCCAGTCTGGCCTCAAACTCACCTTGATCCTCCTGCCTCAGCTCTTGAGCGCTAGGATTACAGGCGTGTGCCACCATTCCTAGCCTGGGGAAATGAATTTTAAAATTAAACCTCAAAGTTTAAAAATGGAAACATTATTAACTATTACTTTGTATTAAGTACAACTTTATTTTGGTAGGACTACATTTTACTTTATTGGTTTGGAGCATAAATAGGCAATTTTATGTCCAGAACTGGAAATGGCACTATTTCCATTAACATTTAATTGGCAGTTCCATGATCATATAATAAGGGAAGCTGGGGAAAAAATGGAAGTTTAAGGAGAAATAGGTCTTAATTCAAAGCTGGCATTCTCTCATACTCTTCTAGGAAAAGGTGTATATAAACTATACTCTGAAAACTTCAAAATAGGCAGGTGAATCTCTTAGCCTACAATACATGACTGAAAATAACCAAGTGTTGCTCAAGACTAAGACCATTTGGATTTGTGAACAAAGAATAAAATGATAGTTTCATAAGTTCTTAAAAGGTACCTGTGGAAAAACCTGGTTTCTGTGGTTTAATGTTAAAACGCTGAATACTTTTCCCTTTAATGTTGGGAACAGTTACTTCCATTCAGTATTGTACTAGAGTTCCTAGCCAGTGCAGTAGAACAAGGAAAAGAAACACAAGACATCCATATTGGAAAGGAAAAAAGTAAAAGTTTGTATTCATTAGACAGCATGATTGTATATCTTGTAGAATATTCTAAGTCATCCACAAAAAATGATTAAAGTTAATAAGTAGCAGTGTTGCAGGATTGCAAGGTCAGTATAAAGAAAATAAGTTGTCAGTCTATAAACTTAATATACTGTTGTCAGATTGGTGCAGTAAGTTTTTTGATTGAATTGTGATTTTTTTTATTAAAAAATAATTATAACTTGGTTTTTATAGAACGTATGTTTAATGAATGTTAGTAAGTTAATATTCATTGTTTTTGTTTTTATTTTAGGCTACCGACAAGAGAAAAGCTTTAGAAGAGACCAAAGCATATACAACCCAATCTCTAGCTAGTGTTGCTTATCAAATAAATGCATTGGCCAACAATGTACTCCAGCTGCTGGACATCCAAGCTTCTCAGCTTCGGAGAATGGAGTCTTCCATCAATCATATTTCACAGGTAACAGCACATACGAAACTCTAGATTCACATTGAATCAAAAGTGTCGTATATCTAAAACAATATAGTCACTCATTGCTTAATGACCAGATTCATTCCGAGAAATCTGTCCTTAGGCAATTTTGTTTTGCAAAGTCATAGTGTACCTACACAAACTTAGATAGTATAAGTCAGCCACTCGATGTGGCCTCTTGATGCAATCAAGAATGATGTAAGTTGTATGAGGCTGCTGCTAGTATAACATGTGCTGTGTAATGTTTAATAAGCAGAGGGAATACACTCTAATATGATAAATGTGTAATACAATAAATACACCAGTAACAGTCACTTATTATCATTATAAAATAGTATGTATCATACATAATATATGTGCAATCCTTTTATGTTACTGACAGTGCGTTAGATCCCAGTATCAGCACAAAACACCTGAGTAATGTATTGTGCAAGAGCTTTCCAGCATCACTGTGTGACAGATTTTCAGCTGTGTCTTATGGGGCTGCTATTTCATGTTTGGCACATCACAGACAAAATTAAATGTAGTAATGACTGTGGGTAACCTGGAAATATGAATTCCTTACTCATCTTCTTACTGATTCTCATAATTATCACTTTTACCTTCAGTTTTGGGTTCAGTAACCCTACCACTTTTAAAAAGTCCCTTGTAAAAATTGTAATGAAATATAACAAAATTGACTATTTAAATCATTTTTGTGTATACAGTTCAGTGGCATTGTGTTCATGTTGTTGTGTAACTCTCATCACTGTCCTCTTCTAATAGCTTTTAAGGTAATATAAATTGAACATAATTAAAGCTTACAGTTTTAATAAATTTTGACATACACATGTACCCATGGGACCATCAACACATTGAGGAGCCTGTTCACCCATGTAATCCTTCCCGCCCTCCAATCTCCTCTTCTCAGGCTTTGTCATTGTAGATTATATTTTCTAGATTTTGTAAAAATGGAGTCATGCAGTAAAAACCTTTCTTTTTGACCTGGCTTCTTTCACTCAGTATAATTATTTTGAATGCATCTGTGTTGTTGAATGTAAAAAGAGTTTGTTCCATTTAATTGCTGAGTGGTTTTGGTTGTTATGTATTTTATATATTTACATGTTTTTAGAAATTTGGGTTGATTTCATGTTTTGACTATTACAAATAAAACCTTGTAAACATTTGTGTACAGAACTTTGCATGGCAAATGCTTTTGTTTTCTGAGGGGTAAATATCTCTGAGACGAGTGACTGATTCACATTTGGGTATTTGTTTAACTTTCAGAAACTACTGAATCATTTTCCAAAGTAGTTAGTTGCACTTTGTAGTCTTACTTTGCTGGGAGTTCTTATCAGGAATGGATGATGGATTTTGTCAAATGCTTTTAACATGGTGAATTAGGTTCTTTTTGTTGTTGTTATTTTAATGTTAAACTGTCCTTGCTTTTCTGGGATAAATTCCTTTGAGTGTGATATAAATGTATTATTTTAATAGATTGTTAGGCTTAATTTAAGAATTTTTTTATCTTCTCTCTGTCTCTTTTGTTTGTTGTTGTTGTTGTTTTTTTTTTTTTTTTTTAGATAGTGTCTCATGTAGTTCAGACTGACCTTGAACTCACTGTATTCCTGGCTGGCCTTAAACTTTCAGCAAGCCTCCTGCCTCAGCCTCCTGCGTGTTGGGATTATAAGTGTGTGCCACCATGGTCAGCTAGGTTTCCTTTTTTTAACGTTAAATAATATTCAACATACATTGCATAGGTATAATACACACACTCACACTTCGACCCATATCACATTTCCTTAATATGTTTATCCATTGATGCTTTTAAAAGATTTTTATGTTTAGGGCCAGGCATGATAGTGCACGCCTATAATCCCAGCACTGGGGAGGTTGAGACAGGAGGATCACTACATGTTCGAGGCCAACCTGAACTGCATGTGAAATCTTGTCTCAAAAAGACCCAAAAGAAATAAGTTTCTTAAAATGTTTTTTTTTTTTTTTTGGCTGGTGGTGGTGGTGGTGGTGGTGGTGCTGGGGATCGAACCCAGGGCCTTGTGCATGCAAGACAAAAACTCTTATCACTGAGCCACATCCCTAGCCCAGGAAATGAGCTCTTCTTTTTTTTTCTTTTTTTTTTTTTTTAAATGACTTTTTTTTTTTTTTTTATTTGAAAGAATAAAACAAAAGGGGGCAGTACAGAGCAGATCAGAACAGGACAACATAGGCAACACAGTACTTTACATTAAGACAACTGGACATCAACAGTAGCTAATACCATATCACTTATTCTGCTATAGTTGAGCATAGTTTCAAATACAATAATATCAAACATAACACAACAGTATAAAGCCATGCATAGAGTGCAAGAATTACAGGGCTTTCTGAACCGAATAACAGAAAATGATCAATGGGTACTATAATATCTCGAAATGAGCTTTTCAAGAGATCTAATATTAAGAAAATATTTTCTTTATTGTTAGCATTTCTGAGCAGAAAATATATTCTATATGATTCAGATCTTTTTACATTTATTGGATATTATTTTATAGCCCAGAGTTTTATCTAATATTCAAACATGAAGTATTGTGTTATTCTGGTGGTGGTGCATTCTTTTGACTTTTGTATGCTTGAAAAAGACTGTTGCTTTTTTTCTTCCCTTTTATTATTGCAGCTAAAATAGATGCAACATAAAATTTACCATTTTAACTACTTGTATATGTACAAATTAAGTAGCTGGGCATGGTGGCAAGCCTGAGCTACATAGTGAGTTCAAGGACAGCCTGAATTACATAACTAGACCCTCTCTCAAAAAAACAACAAAATGTACAAATTAAGTGGCATTAGTACATTTTTGTGCAGCCATCACCACCATCCATCCCTAGAATATTTTTCATTTTCCTAAACTAAACTGGACCTGTTAAAACTGACTCTGTCTGCATCCTTGGCATCTGTAATTATACTTTCTATCTCTGTGAATTTGTCTACCCTAGGTACTTTACACAAGTGGAAGCATTATTTGTTTCTTTGTGATTGGCTTATTTTACTGCATTGTGTCCTCAGTTTCATCTATGTTATAATATGTATCAGAATGACCTTTCTTAAAGATGAATAATATTCCAGAGTATACATATACTACCTTTTGTTTGTGTATGGGCACTGGGTTGTCTCTGCCTTTTAGATGCTGTGAATAATAGTTATAAATCTGGATATACAGATACAGTAAAAACAGAAGATCCTGTTTGTACTTTTTTTGAATATAAACCAGGAAGTGGAATTACTGGCTTATATGGTAATTCTGTTTTTATGCATTGTGTGGTATCTTATTTCTCTTTTAGATTTTAGAGTAAAATTGATATAGACTGGAAATTTGCTCAAAATTTCATATAGTACAGAATCTAGTGTAAAATGATCTATCCTCAGTTTTGAGGACCTGTACAATGTGTGGCAAATGATTGGTGTGCAGTATTTACTGAATACCTGTTAGAATTTCTTTAATGTGAGAGTATCATTTTTCTATAATACTATCTTCATTCTTACTGCAACTGCTTTGTTCATTTATGTAAGTTTGCCTTTACAGTGTTCCTCTGGTTTTATATCTATCATATGTGTAGCGATGTCAGCATTCTTACTTTAAGCTGTTTTTTCTTCAAGCCCATTTATATTAAATCCTAGTTTTACTGCTAGATTATCACTTTTCATGCCCCCCCGCCTTTTGGTACCAAGGGTCGAACTCACAACCTGGCATTTGCCAACCAGGCACTTTTGTCACTGAACGTTAAACCCCCGGCCCACTTTTTGTGTTTTTGTTGTAGTTTTCATCTTCATTAGTTGGTTTGCTTGTTTCATATCTTGTTTATATAAAATTTCACAGTGGCTTACTGTTGTACTTTGCAGTCTATGTGTGAATCGAATAGTAGAGGTATAATTTTACCAAATAAACTTCGAAACAGTGACATGATTGGTTGTGTTGTCCATCTGTTGTTTATTTGGTAATTTGTGGACTGAAGATCTAACAGCAAATTTGTACTTAATGTAATAACTCACAGTTCTTGTGGTAACTTAAATGTGAGCTATATTGTTGAGAGAGTGGTGCTTTTTAACTAAAACATGGGAACTGAAGTCATTCATATGGGAAATGTGCAAAGCAGCACCGTTTGCGTTTCTTCAATAACAAGACATTTTAAAATTATTCCTCTTTTTAATTATGTATGTTCCCTGTGTTGTGCTGACTCTATTAAAGCTTATCAAATTAAATTCTCATTCTTTGAAAGATACTTTAATTCATACAATTAGAGATTTTAAGAATAGGACTCATCAATTGAGAGTCATGGAAAAAAGTTCAGACTAATTAAATAAAATGAAAAATTTAATCTGTAAGTTACTTTGAAATGCTTAAAACTCTTAAACATAGCTTAAGTCTAACTAGTTAACTTCACTTAGAAGTCAGCTTTTTGGGGTTATGTGTTCTTGATTAGAGAAAGGGAGATATTTCCTTGTTACTCCAAATTGTGCTTCTGTTTTGCCATTACTGTAGGAAAGTCAAGGTAATACAATGAATTTCATTTGGATGTCTGAGCTCTGTGAGGATTTATTTTCATCTTAACTTGTATGCTGAAAATTGGATTTTTAGTTAATATTCCACTTTTTAATCTTTTAATATAGCTTAGATTATATGCCAATTAAGTTGTAATCTTATAATGTGAAATTTAGAGTTTATTAAGAGTTTTCAGCTTCAAATAAAATTTAAGCAGTATGTTGTCTGTAGTCCCAACACTTGGGAGGTTGAGGCAGGAGGGTCACCCCAAATTTGAGGCCAGCCTAGTCTAAATAGTGAGTTCAGTGAGACCTTGTCTCAAAACAATAGCAATAACAACAAATTTAAATAAATCAGTAAGAAAAATTCCTCCAACTCTAGATTTGAATAAAATAAGCATATAATTAAGGGAAGAGTTCATTGTGAAGCTTTTAGCTTTGTTTATTTGTTGGTATGTTTTATAATTATCAAGCTTTCTATTTTAACAGTTGTGCCTCCCCTTTTTTTCTTTCTTGGTTTAGAAGGTACTAATTGCTTTCTTTGGTAAAACACTGACTAGTTATTTCTATGAATATTCTATGAATATTATTACTATGAATATTCACTTCCATTTTGTTTTTTATTTAATAGATTATGTTTCTTATGATGCACTGGTTATATAAAAACACCAACCAGTTTTTTTTGGAAAATATAGAAAGTAATATTAGGAGAAGGTAACTTTAAAAATTTTCTGAATCACCTCATTTGATCATGATCACAGTCTGTGTTTTGTAGAATGATTAGATGTATTCATAGTGATTTCCTTTTCCATTGATAATTTTGGCTTTTCTCAAATTATAGAATTTAGAACTGGAATGGACATTAGATCACTTTGTACACTGATAGCCCAGGAAAATTAGAGTTGCTGAAGTTGCAGATAGCTAGAACACCATTAGAAATCAAAAGCTGAGGACCTGATTTCGTAGATAACCCATTGGTTTTTTTTGCCTGTGCAACAGTGCTTCCTAATTAAAATTTGTTGTACAAAATTTAGGAATTAGGGGAGTTGCCCCCTTTCCTGTGTATTTATGTGTTCCCTGAGAGAAACCTTACGTAATGAATCCTAAAAGTAAGTACATTTCCTAGGGGCCCATTTAGTTCTATTTAGCCAAACCTAGTTTGTGTAGGCATTGGGGTGGTAAGGTGGGTTTCAAGAATGAAAGAACTAATTAAAGAAATTTTCTGGGTTCTCAAGTGTTCTGTTCTTGGGATCCTTTTTCCTGTTATTATTGAGTGTCTGAAGGGCCTTGGGTTGTGTGGGTAAATCTTACAACATTTATAAAAAATTAAATCAGGAATGAAAATACTTAACTCAGTTATTAAAATAAACTCATTATAAAATGATAGAAATACCATCTTAATGAAAAACAGCCAATACCAAAACACGAAATTTTGTGAGATTAATAGAATTGTTTTACATTTCCTCAAATCTTTATGTTTTAACAGGAAAAAGGATTCTCATGTCTCTCTCTGCATTCAGTCTGTTGTGACTGTTTTGTTTTAATTGAAATGCAGAAAGTTTGGCTTCATGCAGCTATGTAGTTATATAAAATAGGAACTTGGGGACCCCAGTGTCTTTAGAACATAGTTGAAGAATGAGTGCTTTATGTGGTTGCTGTAGTTTAGTCCCTATGTTATATATATTTCATTGTCATATAATGACCAAAGAAGTCTCCTCGTCCACCTCCCACACCCCTTCTTTTGGGTAGTACTAAGTATTGAATCTAGGGCCTTACCCAGGAGACTATGTACTTATCTCTGAGCTTCATCCCTAACCCACATAACCTCATTAAAAAAAAAAAAAGTCTCTCAATTTGATAATATGTCTTTACCTGTGGACTCTTTTGGCTCTTTGTTGTAATTTTTGGCCCATCCTTACTGACTAGTGATACTCTGGGTACTCTTATCATAATACCCAGGGACTTCTGCTACTCCCTAATGGTTCATTAATATTTATCTGTTTCTTCAACTCGTTTCTTAAAGGTGTTTCATGAATTTGAAGATCCTGAATGCTGCTTCTCTTCAGCGCTTGTTACCAACTATGTTTTGTCCTCCTGCTTCTCGGATTCCTGTGTTGAAATCCTAACTCCTAATAGCTGAGAATGTGACAATATTTGGAAATAGGATCCATGGAGAGACAGTTAAATGAAAATGAGGTCACTAGAGTGGGCTGTAATCCAGTGTGAGTAGAGTCTTACAAGAACAGGAAATTTAGATACACTCAGAACTTTTCCAAATGCAAAAGATAACCATCTGCAAGTCAAGGAGAGATGCCCTTAGGTACTGTTGGACCCTGATGACATTTTGATCTTGGACTTTTTTTTTTTTTTTTTTGCGGCGCTTATGCCACTGAGCTAAATCCCCAGCCCTGGGTCACTCTTAAGTAATTTTAAATAAGTCATTAGATAACTGATAATGCATTTTCAGTTTTATATATTTGCCAGGTATTACTTACATAAACTTTTTACCAAAACCTTTAGTAGTGGCAGAAATATATAGTGGAGATTTTTGAGTGTCATTCAGAATGATATGTTGAATTAGTGTACCACGGCTAGGAGCATTCAGGAATGCTTATTTGATTGGTTAAATTACCATAAGAAAAATATGTTAATTGCACTATTCAGCACTCTTGAATGTATGTATGTATCTAATATTTCTAAGATGAATTGTGCTGTGGTAGGTTGAGTAATGGCCCCCAGAGATATCCAGGTTCTGGTTTTTGTGACTGAATAGCAGGAGGGGGTTTCACAAATATAAATTAAAGATCTTGAGCTATGTCCTGATAAGAGGGAAGCAGAGGAAGTTCTGATATAAATCAGTAGAAAATGATAAGAAAACAGGAGCAGAGATCAGAATGATGTGATAAGTCAAGGGATGCTGGAAGAGCCTCCAGAAATGGGGAGGAGATAAATTTTACGTCCTCTTTATGTTAGAGGAGAGAAAATTTGGAATAATATATATATTATTATATGTTATTATATAGTATATAATATATATTATTTGGAATAATATATATATTATTGTATGTTATTATATATTATATAATATATATTATGTGGAATAATATATATATTATTGTATGTTATATATTACATAAAATATATAAATATATATATATATATTTTTTGTATTTTTGTTTTGTTTTGTTTTTTTAGTACCGGGGATCAAACTCACAACCTAGAGCTAGAGCTTGCCAGGCAGGTGCTTGTGTGTGTGTGTGTGTGTGTGTGTGTGTGTGTGTGTGTGTATATAAAATATTTTCCTTGTATCATGTGAATTTTATTGTGCAGTGAAAGCTTTAAACTATCAGTGGAAATGCCAAGATACTGCACAAAACATGCACAGGAACATTTTTTAGCATGTTTTTTAATAATTCACAAACATTTCCTGCATAATCCAACATACAACAGAGAAATGGTACATCTTTTTCTTGCAATCTGCATACAATGGAAAAACGTGTATGTATTTATACAAAGTTTAGCTGGTAGACACTAGAAGATTGGAAGTTTAGTAAATCTGTAGGTGAGAAATGTAATAAAAATAATCAGAATTTATTCAGCATCCATCACTTTCATAACCAAATATTATTTTAATAAGACACACTGCCATTTAGACTTCTGGAAAACAATTATTTTTATCAGTTTGTAGTACTGCTGCTCACCTTGTTTCTTTATAACTGCTAACAGAAAACTGATGAAAAGTAGGGGCAAACATTTGCAAAAAACAACAAAAATATTCTCCAGCTTATTTTAAGCATGATATGTATGATGGAACTTCTTCCCAAGAAGTGACTGAAACTATCAAGAAATCCCAAGAAATGAATTTGCCAATATATTTTGTCTCTATATACTTAATAGAGCTTATATATTTACTATAAATACTTTGTAAAAACTATATAAAATCGAGAATTTGTGCTACGAATCAGCACATAAGAGGATGTAATCTGAAATTAATGGCCTTGTAAAGAAACAGGAAAACATGATCAATACTCAAGCAAAAAGATAATCAATGGAGATCAAAGTTGAGATGTTACACATGTTTGACAGATAATTACAGCAGAGTATTTATTTCTTTGTTTGGCCAGTCCTGAATTCAGGGAGTTAAAACTTTTTAAGATCAAAGAAATTTTTTAAAAAATTTATTTTAGAGAGAAAAGTAAAATTTCAAAACATGATATTATATAAGAGGGTAAGGTTAATACATTGCATATTGTTATCTTTAAATTAGTTACTCATTGTACAAGATACTGGCATTTAATTGTTCAAAGAATATTAGCACAAACTTTTCCTTTCAATGAACTAAGAGAAATTAGTAGTAAAACCGTCTAAATACTTTACATATATATTTTTTCTTTTCCCTTTCATCTTTTCTCCATTCCTGCATTCCAGTTTCTCTTCCCATTTTACAGCATCTTGTGTGCATTTTGGATCTTATTTACTCTTTCAGCTTCTCACACTGGGGCAACAATATGATGTTTACACATGTATGTCTCATTTATTTTACTTATGAGTATGGTCTTGAGTTGCATCCTATAATTCTGCAGTTAATCCTTCTTCACGACTGAGTGTTATTTCATTGTACGAAAAGACCACATCTTTTTTTATCCATTTCTTGGTTGATGGGCATTTGGGTTGTCTCCAAGATCTAGCTATTATAAATTGTGCTGATATAAATATGAGTGCACATATATCACTGTGGTATGATGTTTTTAATTCTTCTGAGAAGATATCCAGAAGGGGAATAGCTGGGTTGAATGGGACTCCAGTCCTAGTTTTTTGAGGAATCTCCATACTGATTTCCAGAGAAATCAGCAGAGAAGGGTTCCTTTTTTCCCACAGCCCATCTCGCATTTATTAGTTGATTTATTTTTTTGTTTGGTTGTTTTTCCTTTCTTTTGAGACAGAGTCTCGCTACGTAGTCTAAGCTGACCTTGAACTCACAGTGATCCTCCTGCCTCAGCCTCCTGAGTGCTGGAATTACAGGTGTGTACCACCATGCTAAGCAAAGTTTTTTTTTTGTACCGGGAAGCAAATTTAGGACCTTGCACTTGCCAGGCAGATACTTTTGCCGCTGACCAAGCCCTGATTTCTTGGTTATAGGCATTCTGTCCAGGGTGAAATGGAATCTCAGTGTTATTTTAATTTGCATCTTTCAAATGACCAGTGATGGGTCAAAGGAAATTTTAAGTCTCATCTTATTCTTCAGTATTTCTTTCCCATATCTAAATTTTAAAATATACTCTGCAATTTTCTAGTCTTTCTTACATTCCTTCCTATCAGTTGTTACTTCCTTAGTTAATGTTTGAATCAGAAGTCTAGGAAACAGGAAACATTCTAGTGGTTTTAAGTATGAATGAGGTCTCTGTGAGTAATTCCTAGAACTCAGGTGAACTGAGGCCTTAGGGAAGCTGTAGCCTCTCAGCATTATTGGAATTACTGAATTTAAGAACCTGACATAAGGATTTCAAGCCAAGGCTTATTGTAATAAGTTGACATTCCTGGAGCTGATGGCTCTACCATCCCGCTGTGCTCATACCTTTTATAGAGAGCACTAAACCAGGAAACAGGAGACTGATGGCTTTTAGAGATTACATACCAGTACCTCAGCTAGTCTTATTTGCAATGCTTAGAGCCAATTGAACAGAGAAGGAAATACAATAATCAGCTCTGTACGTGTCCATGTAAGGAAATAAGTCTCCATATAATCAAAGTTGCAGCAATTGTTCTGCATTCAAGAGGAGTCACTCCAGTTGTCTCCCACATCTCTCCCCTTCTTGTTGTGTAGCTCCAGCAGGGTTAGTCATGGTTGCATGGCCTCGGGTAGTGAATCCTCCATGACAGACTTTAATGAGAAAAATTAAAAAGAATAGAATAAGGACATTAATTCTGATATAAAACCAAAAGTGAGCCTTGAGGTATACAAATGGATTCAATTGTTCTATAGCATCAACAAATTTATCCTAATCCTTAATTTGGGTATCAAAGGTAGCTGTGACATGGACAGCACCAGTCTCTGAAGAGCATCTATATCCTTAGTAATATTCTGGTGAATTGCTCCTTGTATATGCCTTTTGATCGTTCCCCAAGGATGTAGGCTTTTGTTATATGGCAGTGGGGTGATACAAAAACATGTCATATTATAGTGACACTTCAAGCCTTGTTGTAACTTAAGCTTTCACTCTGATCTCCCATCTATAGAACCGAAGTCTCTAGGATGCTCATTTGGATTTGTAACTTTATATCAATCTCTTTCTGAGTCTTCCAGCTCTCTTCAGCAGTTCTTGTCCAAAGTGAGCAGTTTGTATTGAATGTGCTAATGCTGTGGAGCCAATAGCTGTGCTGGCTATCAGAAGAACTAGGGAAGTAATCCCTGCAATAATCAGCCCAAGCATCCTCTTGGTTCGATTGTTGAATCTTGTAATCAAGGTTTCTACCAAGAGGGCAGTACATGAGTGATACCAAGGCTCTGTTAGATTGACTGGAAGCCAAACTCCAGGCATCCTGCTCATGATTATTATTGTGGAGTCCTTAGAAAGAAATTCAGGTATGATATAATGGGTTAATAACAATTAGTACATGAGAAGGTACTTTGTTGCCACTATATCTTTCCTATTAATAGTATATGAGGATCATAAACACATATGTTTACTCTTATATACCTGTCACTCTGTAACACTGTTTTGACTCGTCCTCCATTAACTGACTGTAGATGCCAGTCTTCAGCTGTCCAGCATGAAAAGGCAGGGCTAGCTTCCATAAAGTGTGCTGTATAGGTCCAGCCCTGTCATTGATAGTAATTCTAGGAATAGGAGAATTGAAGTCTCTACCAGATCATGTAATATTAGATAAGGCTTCTGAGGTTATTGTATTGTCAGGAGAGCCTGAAAAGGAAATCCATGCCAATCTTGACCTTTTCCCATAAGTAAACTTCTGGGACACCCTATAAAGGAATAATTAAATTTGCATATAATCTACCCATGGTACGGATCTCTGCAAGATTGCCAAGGGCTCAAATCACCTTCTTTGAAATGAGGGGCATGAGCTACTGGAATACAGATAGGAATGTTAGGTTTGAATTCTCTAACAATGTTACAATCTGAGGGAATAGAAGTTAAGGTCAGTAAGGCCAAGCGTTCTTACAAACCTGATTTATAGCAGACATACATGGGTTAGAATCTTGCTGTAGTTGGGTTACACATAAGGGAGGGATATACAAAATGAGAGGTAATATTTACTTTAGCTCATTCTTATAATTGCATGAAAATACGAGGGCCTGGCAGAACAGTAAATGCTGGATTTTTGCTTTCTATAGAATGGAAAATTTCTGATGGCTTATCCATCCAAGTTAAGGGTCTGAGCAGAGTTTAGGTATGTAAGCCTAGCACTCATCTCCCTGAACCAAAGGAATACATACTGTAGCTGTTAGGATAGCAAGCATTGTAAAGAAAAAATTAGCAGGTGATTGAACCAAACCCTGGCTGTTAATTAGATGACAAGCCCCATGATAGGGCTGCTGTAGGCCTTCCCAGGACAGTGGACGATGCACTATCAGGTTTATTGCTTGAGTTCTTGACACATCATGCAGGTGGGTGCGATTCTAGCCATGCAACAGCTCTGATGGTTGTAATGTCCACCAGTAATCTGTGGAAATAAAAGCATATTCTTGGCCCCAATTTAAAGGTGATACCGGACTATTCCAAACACCTATTCGGAGCTTATGCCAAGCTACAGAGTGCAAGGACTTCAGAGAATGGTCAGATTCTTGTCCCCAATGTATCACAGCTGGCAGAAAATCAGAATTAGGGGTAGGATTCAGAAAATTTACAACATATGTAGCAAAATCTAAATATATTTGAGGAGAGTTCTGATCTTCTATTCTCCCTTGTTTTTGTTTAATTGATCTTTTAATTTAAAATGAGTACACTTAATTATTGCTTGACCTTTGGGGTTATAGGGTATCCTCGTAAAATACTTCATATTCCAGTTATCAGGAAAACACTGAAAAAGTCTGTTAATATAAGTAGGACCAATATTAGATAACCCTTGAGGTAGCAAAGGCTGATACATAACGATGTATGATATGTTTACTCTGTTTACCTGAATGACAGGTAGCACGGAAGGTATCTATAGAAGTATGAATAAATTTAAGCTTGTTAATTGTTTATGAGGTATAACAGGTTAGCTGTAAAATCTCTGTGATTATAACTCTGTTGAGAAACAGGCCTAGAAGTTTACAGGCAAAATATGATAACACAATTTGTCCAGCCTGTGTTATGGTAATTTTAAATGTCTTTAATAAATATTTAGAAATGTAATGAAAAAATTAATAGACTTGTCTTGAATTATTAAAAATGGAAGCCAGATTTACCAGAGCATCTGCATTATAATCCCCAAATGACAATGAATTTGGGGGATTAAAATAGGTTGTAATAGGACTACTAAGGAATGGAGCAGTTTTAATGAATATACCCCATAGCACTTTTAAAATTACTTGCAATAGTGTGGGCTTGAGTTGATCACGTTGCTGTTATTTAATGATGTTAATAAGATCTCCAACCTTTTGCATAGAAGTACCAAAGGTTTTTATCATAAATCGAACTTTAGCTTTATGTTGGTTAACTGAGGGCGCAACAAGTGATGTTACCATGCCTTTTTGTCTATCATGGCAGACGTAAGGTAGCAGCAGTGACTGAGGAAAGCCTGAACCTAGCAAGGCTGGGGGGGCGGGCCTAAGCAACAAAGTATGCGTCATGATAGGTTGTTTACTACTGTTGTCGTACCCAGCAATGCAGTATGAGTTTTATCAGTTAATTTATGAGTACTTTTATGAAGTGAAATAACGGGGGGAAAAAGGTTTATTGCTTAAAAGCTTGTTTTTAACAGGTTTATTTACAGGGCTAAGGGCAGGAGTGGTAATTTCAGTGGAAATCAAAGTTGGCCTTTTTACTCCCAAAGAACAAATGTAAATCTAATTTTGCGTGCTGAAATGTTCGATGGACCAGGGAAACTAGGGGCATAGAGATTGTTCCTAGTCTGATGAGGGCTCAGGGATCTCATATTCTTACTGAGATATTTTGTTTAGGCACACGATTTGTTTTTTTGCAAAGTGTGCAGTTCTTATGAAATTTAGATTTACAGTGTTTTTTCTAGTGAAACCTTTTCATACAACGTGGACACAGACTAGACACACAGCCTGAGTAGTTAGAGGGACTGGCGCCTTTAGAGATGTTGCATAGTTTTGGCTAGTATGTTGTCCTTTGTCACAATTAAAACATTTAATTACATTTAATTTATTGGTAAGATGTTTGGATATAGCCTGTGCTATGAGTTTTGAAGTGTGGGTGGTGGATCCAATATTCTGGCATGTTTGAATATAAGTGGATAAATCTCTAGTGTGAAGGACTGATGCTGAGGCTCTTTTGCAGTCTTTATTAGCATTGTCATATGCTAATTGATGAAGGGTAATTTTAGCAGCCTCGTCATGAGAGACCTGTCTATGTATTGCTTCCTGTAATGTAGTTATCAACTGTGTGTGAGTTTATGTAGGGCCTTGTAAAATTTGGGTAAAGGATTTATTAGGTGTATCATCTTCTGGGACAGAAATCCATACACGATGTAATAGTTCTTTACATTGCATAAAAAGAAGAGGTGGGGCACGCACTAGAATTTTTACGTCAGCGTATTGTCCCACGCCAGACAGCATTTCTTGTGTGTTTTCATCTTCACTGTCCTGATTATTTTGTGCTTGCTCTGAAATGAGTTTCCTTAATTCAAATTGTAGAAATTGTGTAGGTGAAAGACATGTGTGAGCTAGGTGGGTCACATCGCTTGGCACCATTTGAAAACCTTGAATTATGTTGTCTAAACAACCCAAGGTATAAGGAGCCTGAACCCCATTATCAAGCACATTCTGAGTTCTTTGAGGAGCAGGAAATTAAAAGCAGTGTGTGTTCCATGTTTTCTTGTGTGATTATCCAGACCATTTTCCTCAGTTACTGAGAAACACATAGTCTGAGCATGGACCCTAGCAGGGTACCTGAATTGTTTTGTGAGTGGGAAAGCAGGAGGTGTGCTGTGGTGAGTCTGTGGTATGGGAGGGGTTGGAGCTGTAGGAACCACAGTAACAGCTTCCGAGTTGGGTGTGGCAAGTGAAGGTGAGTATGTAAATACATTGGAAAGAGTCTGTATTTCTTTACGGATATCTTCCAATGGTGAACTCATTTGATTCTCTGCATTTTTAAAATAGGTTTCGTTCATCTCTTATCAACTCATTCGGAGGCACGTTTCCGTGGTGATTTGAATTATTTGCTGTTGTCACTGCAGGGCTCTTCTACTTCTGTTGCTTTAGCCATTAGGTTGTCTTTTGTAATGTAACTTTGATGGTGGTCTGTTTTTTATTAAGTTAATTTGTAAGGATCTGAGACCTACTTTTGCTAAATTAAAGGTAGCTATAGTTTCAGGGTGGAATTGTTTATTTTTGCTTTTTTTGGCTTCATTGAAGGGTTTTATCTGTGTTATCCCAACTCTTATATCAAGTGTACCAGCTTTGGGGAAGGAAGGGTAGAACATAGCTATTTGTTGGAGCAGTCTAAAAACTTTTTTAGGTGGTACAGTAATGTTTGCATCCTTCAATAATTTTATAATCAATAAACTGAAGTCTTTCTCTTCTGTAGATAATGAATATTTTTGGCCCATATACTCTTGGCGATTAGAGTATAAATTACTACTTGTGTCTGAGCAATATAATTAGGAAAATGTTCCATTTACCTTAAAACTTGTCATGCAAGGTCCAGTGGGTTGTCTCCTGGGTGATGGTGGGTTCTTGTGGTGTAAAGGTCATGTGTTCTGGCCACTTTGAGCACCAAATATTGTAATCCCAAATATTGAGTAGTTGTCCATGTATTTTAATCCCTTTTCCAGTTTCCCTCACAGTCCAAAAAGTTATATTTGTAATCCCAATGAGATGTTACTGGAATCCCAGCAAGTTAATTCCAGTCTACTACCTCCAATGCAACCCAAGGCAAGAGCAAAAACACCAAGACATATTCCAAGTGAAGGGAAGCCAAGGGGTCCTAAATCCAGTCCCTGTGAGGAAGTGCGGACAAAGGCCCTGATCCTAGGCTCTCCCAGAATTTATTATCTTGTGAAGAAGGGGGGTGGCTGGAGGATGGCAGTGAGGATGACAGGAATTACATGACTAACTTGAGCTGGCTGGCCAGATAGGGAGAAAAGCATGTCTGCAAAATGCAGAGATAAGGATATGCAGAAGATCAATTTGCATAATTCAATTAAGGTAGCAACTGAATTGCTTTAGAAGGCTGTTGCTTTGGTTTCTGATATGTAAACTTTTGTGCCCAGGGGAGTCATAGCCTCTTTACCTTGAGGCTCATACCCAGTTGACATTCCTGGAGCTGATGGCTCTACCATCCTGCTGTGCTCACATCTTTTACAGAGAGCACTAAACCAGGAAACAGGAGACTGATGGCTTTTAGAGGTTACATACCAGTACCTGGCTAGCCTGATTTGCAATGCTTAGAGCCAATTGAGGAGAGAAGGAAATACCATACATAGCAAGCTCTGTATATATCAGTGTAAGGAAATAAGTCTCCATATAATCAAAGTTGCAGCAATTGTTCTGCATTCAAGAGGAGTCACTCCAGTTGTCTCCCACAAAGGCTTAGAAAGCCTCTGCCACTGTTGCTGCCTGCAATGCCTCTTGGCACCCAGAAAGCTGGTGACTAGGCTTTGAAGCTGGTAGTCCAGCTGTTGTCAGTAGTACAGTTGCTTCCTAGCATTCACAAACATAGACAATGGGCTCTTAAGAGGGAACAACATTTTGGGAAAAGTCTTTTTGAGACAGGATCTTGCTATGTAGTTCAGGCTGGCCTTGGGTTCACTTTGTAGCCTGGGCTGGTCTCGAATTTACAATGATCCTCCTACCTCAGCCTCCCTTGCGAGTGCTGGGATTGCAGGAGTGTGCTGCCACACCAAGCTAGAAGTCTTGATTTGGTTGCCAATAGAAAATAATGTAGGGGAGGGATAATGAAAGATCTGTGTTATTTTCAGCTTCTGTACCACACGAAAGTATCAGAAGTTGTATCCAGAAGCCTATGTTAAGAATAGAGGTAGAGGGCTGGGAATTTAGCTCAGTGGTGCAGCACCTGCCTGGGAAGTGTGAGGTCCTGAGTTCAGTTCTCAGTAACATCCCCTGCCCCAATTGGAAATGGTAGATTTGGTGTTTTAGTTTAGATAGAGGAAGAAGGTACTCTGAGTTTAACATAAATAAAGAATATATCAGTATTCCTGAAACATTAGAAAGTGGATGGATTTGAGCCCTGAATTAAGGAAAAATATATTTCCTTTTTTTTTTTTTTTTTTTTTTTTTGGTATCGGGGATTGAACTCTCGACCTCGCGTTTGCTAAGCAGTCACTTTTGCCGCTGAGCTAAACCCCTTCCTCCACCTTGCCCCCTTTTTAATTGGATTCTATGTTCTTGTGTTCAAGGTAAATAGCAGGCTATCCTACTTCTGTTCAATATGCTTTTTAAGTAAACAAACTACCTGAGCCACATTTTTCCCTTAAATAGTGGATTTGAGGAAGCAAACCTTCAATCTTGTTGAATGCCAAGTGTCGACTAAATTTCTAGTTTTATTCAAAACAGTAGTGTAACAAGGAGTTGTTTTCCTTTCAGCTAGAATAAACAGCTAGAATAAAACTGATTTTTTAAAACAAGATCATAAAAGCTAGTTTGAGAGTCTCCTTCAAAATCTCATATTGTTTAAAAAAGAAGAACAAAAAACAAGTATCATATCGTCTTTATTGTCTGTAAGCCATTCACAAGTGGTTCACCTTTCCTAATCTGTTTGAGTCTTCAGAATAGCTTGTTTTAAAGTTTGGAAATAGTTCTTAGCCTTCCAGTAGTTGCTATTTTATTTTATTTTTTAAGTTAAATTGAATTAAATTAAATTAAATTAAATTATTTTTTTGAGACAGGGTCTCAGTTTGTGTAGTGCAAACTGGCCTTGGAACTCATGTAGCCCAGGGTGGGCTTGCACAGTGATCCTTCTACCTCAGCCTCCCAAGTGCTCTGTTTACAGGCATGATCCACTATGCTTGGCCCTCACTTCTATAGCTTACAGTTCAAATTCCTTAGCACTGTGTAAAAAGCTCTTTGATCCAGTGACTTGCAGTTTGCATCATAATTCTGTGGTTGACATCTTGAAGTGTTACAAAAATAGTGTGTGAATTAGTGCTTGTTTGCTTTTTTGTAATGTAATTTTCTTACTTGGACTTCACTTTGTCTTTCCTCTTTTCTGTTTGATACATACATCATGTGAAATCTTACCTTCACAGGTCACCTCAGCATAGTTACTAGTTGTCTCTGTGCTGTACCATGTAACTTGTTCCTACACTTATCATTGATTTTGGGTATCCATCTTCCCTGCCTCGATCTTTAAAGAGCATGTTTTATGCATTTCTGTAACCTCAATACATAGTGTCTGGCTCTTTTTTTTTTTTAAGAGTAGAATATATTTATTGAGAGAAAGAAAGCTTCTGTTTGAGGGAGAGACAGAAGGGGTCCTTAGTGGGTTGCCAAAGCGTCTATCTTTTTTAGGGACTTTATTATAGAGTAAAAATTTATTACCTAAATGAGTCCCAGTCCAGAGTCTATGAAACAAATGCAAGCTCTTATTTGCATACAGTGATCTCGGTAGAAGACCTCCAGTTGATATAGAGGAATGAAACTCTCAAACCTACTAGATGTCTGGTACAAGTTTATGTTCTCTAAAATCAAAGAATGAAGATTTTAGTTGTTTAAGAACAACAGAGGTTAGGAGCAGAATGTATTTATTAAGAGGAAGAAAGCTTCTGTCTGAGAGAAAGAGACAGAAGTGGTCCCAAGTAAGTTGCCCTAGTATCTGGCTCTTTAAAAGCACTTTTAACACCAGGTATAGTGGTGCATGCCTGTAATCCCAGCACTTGGGAAAGCTGAAGCAGGAGGATTGCTGCAAGTTGGAGGCCAGCGTGGGCTACAAAGTGAGTTGAAGGCCACTCTGAACTGCATAGTGAAACTTGGTCTCAAAAAAATGAACCAATCAACCAACCAACCAACCAAATACGTCTTTGTTGAATGAATAAGGCAGTGTGGTATGGTATGCTTTGCAGTCAGAGACCTGTGTTTGATTCCTAATTCTGCTAGAATGTGGTTTGCTCAACTTACTTGACTTCTTTGAGCCTTTTTCTCATTTTCAGAGTTGGAACAATAATGCTGACCTTAAAGTAGTGTTTGTATTATTCTCTACACTTCCACTCTGTTTGGAACTCTTATGAAATCACTAGGTAAGAGCTGTTCAATTAAAAAAATAGAAGAGCAAATTGACTTCTGCCATGTAAAACAAATACCAAATATTCTGTGCCTATTACTTTTATTAAAATCACGTGTGCTATTGAGGGATGTCACCTAATCCTTAAATTTAGTCATTAGGCCTAGATAGTAACCATGGTACTGAAGCAAATGCAATTTTGTTTTTCCTTGCCTCTCCAGCTTCATTCCTTTCCCCTTCTGCCTTACGCTTTGTGCTTCAAACATCATAATATAGTCACTGTTCTGGAAGTATACCTTTCTAGTGGCTAGGCCCTTTGCTTGGGGTATTGTGTCCTCCCCCAATTTCCTTTGCTTAACTCCTGAACATTCTCTAGCCTTAACTTGTCTGCCTCAGAGAATCCTTTTCTTTAGTCCCAGAAGTTTATGTTTGATTTTTTCCTAGTCTTGTGTGCATACCCCTAAATGACAGATAACTTGTGTTTGATTATCTTGATCTGTTCTCTGTTTTATATATTTTGGTCTTTTGCTCTTCTGTGAAGGTTTCTTACATGGAATATGACTGTGTGACTTCAGGTTTCTGAGTCAGATAATACATAGCACAGGCGGATCAGAAGCAGTAAAGGAAAGAAAGCTCAGAATCTTTATTCTCCTAGTTTTTCCTCTGTGAGGGCAGTGTGGGCTGGTTGTGTCCCAAGGCAGGCCAGTACTGCTCTCCATGACCTTCTTTATGTAACTTTCTCCTCCAAGTTCCAGTAGTCTGTCTAACCCCTACTCATTTTAGATTTAGATGGTCTTGTTGGACCTGCCCTCACTAGTTCTATATCTTCCATTTTGTTTCCCTTACCTTTTCCATTTCTTTTTGTTTAGTCCAGTTTTGCATAAATGATCTGTGAATGGTCCTAATTTGGAATATTTCATCAGCTGATGGGAAATGTGGCTAATATATTCTACCTTGTATTATTGTGATACTGCCTCTGTCTCTTAAGCAGTTGCCTGATTTTTTTCTTTGTCCTCACTTAGGTATAGAGGTCCATTTGGTGGGATTTTAAAACACTGTCTCCCACCTTACATAGGACAATGCTATTTTTTTTTTTTTTGAAGAGAGGGTCTTACTGTGTAGCTCAGGATGGCCATGAACTCAATGTGTACCTCATGCTGGCCTTGAACTCACTGCCATCCTCTTGCCTCAGCCTCCTCAGTGCTGGGATTACAGATGTGTGTCACCATACTTGGCTACATTATGATTCTTTGTGAGAAGTGATTTGAAATTAGGTCTATGAGTTTAGATATAGCTCAGTGGTAGAGTGCTTGCCTAGCATGTATAAGGCCCTAGGTTCAGTTTCCAGCTCTGCAGCGGGATGGGGGAGAATCATTTCTCCTGAGTCAATATCAGAGCATGTTACTATAGATTATATAGCATATGTTACTATAGATTATGTTTCACCTAATTTGCTCCTGTTCCTTAGTCTTAGATTAAGTCTTAGCCTAATCTTTTTAAAGGGAGTTTTTCTTTGGTTTTGCTTTCTGATCTGCCTTGTACCTGTATACATATTACAAGGGTTCCCTGTTAACTGTTTTTATAGTATCTTATAGTTTCTCTTTGTAGCATTTATTATTTGAATTATGTAGTTATTTGTCCCATTATTCATTATATACTGTGTAAAGAGAGTTTATTATGGTCACTCGCTATATTCCTGGTACCTAACATGCATGCATATATTTATTCATTTTGCTTCCAAGGAAAGGACGTTAGAGTGGAAGATTCTAGCATTCTTTGGAGAATTATGCTACAGAGAATTTAATTCTTCATAATTTTGAATGCAGTAATCCTCTATTAATTGCAGTGGATGAAAATAGTTAATCTGTCCTCTTTTTAGAGGTATCTTAGTTGTATTTCTCCTCAGATTGTTGATAAATTAGTCACTAAATACTCCTGAATCTGTGCTTAAAAGTCATATCTTTTTTTCTTTGTCTTAGTTACTTGTTGCTGAGACAAGAAGTGTGACATACGTTAAAGGAGAAAGGTTTATTTCAACTCACAGCTTTTAGATGTTTCAGTCCATAGTCATCTGGCTCTGAGGCAGAGTGTCATGGCAGAGGAAGAACAGTCCCATGGTTGGCCTAGCAGGGGGAAATTCCGCAAGCAGCAAAGCAGCAGCAGCAGCAGCAGCAGCCAGCCTCCCTTTCCCTTTTATCCCACCCATGTTATATGCTTTTTGAGTGGTACCACCCACACTCAAGGTGGGGCTTTCATCATCCACACCCGGAATTATGATCAACCAATTAGTGGATTAATTCAGTACTACTCACCCTTAATCCCAGTGTCACACACCCTAGATCCAGCCAGCTCAGAAGAGCCCCATCTATGAATGTATAAGGTTTAGGGGAGACATCTAGATACAGACCGTAGCAGGGTCGAACCCCAAGCCTCTGCAGTTAGGTACATCCAACTCTTTTTTTTTTTTTTTTTTTTAATTGAGACAATCTCACTAAATTGCTGAGTCTGGGCTGGAACTTGTGATTCTCTTACCTCAGCCTCATAGAGTGCTAAAATTATGGGCAGACTATCTAATAAAAGTAATGATTTATGATTTAAAGCATTTTGAAGGAAACAGTTTTGAATTTGTAAGTTTAAAAATTGTAAGAACAGGATAAAACTTTGTTTTGAACAGTTTGAGAATAACTTAGTAATATGGTATTTCCATTAATGGTGAATGCTCTAGTTTATTTATTTACATTTGGAAATTTAGAAACAAGAACATTCTTTTGCAACGATAGTACAATAATAAAGTCAGGTAAACTGATACATTGTTGCCCTGTAATCCTCAAATTCCATTCAATTTTGCCAGTAGTTCTAATTTCTTTATATGAAAGGATCCAGTTTAGAAGTATTCGAATGTCTCCTTAGCTGCCTTCAATCTGCCATCTTAATTTCACCTGATCTTTTTATTTTATAAGAGTTATAAATTAGTTGTTTTGTAAGATGTCTCAGTTTGAGCATGTTTAATGGTTCCTCCTGAAATATTCAAGTGATACACTAAAGATGGCTTTTAAAGATACTTTGTTTAACAACTACTCTTTAAAAACTTTTGTTGTTTGTATTCTAAATCTTTTCTTTCTAAGCCTTTTTAGCTTTGGTGCATGGGAATCCATGATAATCTTTAAAGTTAGAGGAAACCTATGAAGAACTTGGCAGGTGTATTAGAGCAAAAAGTTCCTAAACATATTTTGTAAGAGACCAACAAAAGTTACTGTCTTATGGGTCACCCCCTCATCAAGAATAATTTATTTTGGTCATTTCTGGTTGAGGGCTGGGGATTTAGCTCAGTGGCTTAAGCACCTGCCTGGTAAGTGCGAGGTGTGAGTTCGATTATTTCTGGTTGAAAAGGTCTTCAGTTCCTCAGTTGCAAGTGGTACTTAAACTTCTAAGGCATAAGTAAGTATATTTAATTATGGTAGAATCATATAGCATTTCATCTCTGTAGCCCTGAAATAATTGAAATGAAGTAGTTAGAATCACTGTTCTAAGCCTATTTTTAGATTATTTTCCCTGTTAGCTGGTTGCTTTTTTAGCTACTTGCAGTTTTATTTGCTATTGCACATGTTCATTATTTTGAGTAACCCTCTGCCTCATCTGTTTTGGTGTACAAATTATTTTTGTTTTGTTTTGTTTTTTGAGACAGGGTCTTGCTGTAAAGTTCAGGCTGGCCTTGAACTTGCTGTGTAGCCCAGACTAGCCTTAAACTCACAGCAGTACACCCTGCTTTAGCTTCCAAGTGCTGAGATTACAGGTGTGTGTCACCATGCCTGGCCTATGGTGTATAAATCGTAAAGCTTTTATTGAGTACTCAAAATCATTTAAATATTTTTTGGTAAAATTTCAAGTTAGCAGTTGAAGAACTCTTATCTCTTGGAATTATTTCCTCCTCCTTCCCCTTCTCCCCTCCGCTTCCTCTCTTCCCCCTTCCTCTTTTCCTACTCCTTTTCTTCTCCTCCTCCTCTTCTTTTTTTCCTCCTTTTTCTTGTCTTTTTGAGAAAGGGTTTCACTACTGCAGTTTAGGCTGGCCTTGAACTCACTTTGTAGCCTAGGCTGGTCTGGAACTAGCAGCAGTTCTCCTGCCTCAGTCTCCCAAGTGCTAAGATTAAAACCATGTGCCACTGCACCTGGCTATTTTATCTTGATACTATATTAATATGCTGTATACTACTATATAGGATATATCTTTTCTGTTCTTTTCAACTTTTTTTTTTTTTTGGTACCAGGGATCGAACTCGCTCAACATTTTTCTTTTTGAAGATTTGTGTCTCCTAAGCACATAACTGGATTAAAAATATAGTGTGATATTTTAATGGAGGTATTTATTGTATTTACATTTAATACAATTTTGACATTCAAATTTAAATCAACTGCCCTTATTGTTTTCTACTTATGTTATCTATTGTTTCTTTCCTGCCTTTTCTTCGAGTGACATTATTTTAAAGGCCTTATGTGTGTGCATGCATACATGTATATGTGTGCTGACTCTTGTTTGTGGTGAATGGTTTCCTGTTGTGTTTTTAAATATTGTTTGTGAGCTCATTTTATGATCTCATCTGTGAGTTCACTATGCTGCCTGTAGTATATACTGTAGAAACTTCTTACTCAAAAAAATAAGCTGAAGGTATGTTTCCCTATTCTGCCAGGTGCTCTAAAAATATCATCAGTCCAGGAATATATGTAGCTTTGAAACCTGAAAACTTTATGGAAAGATGTTTTATTTTCTGGGATAATTGCTCCCCTCTTTCCATGTATATGCATTAGTTTTCAATTGCTGTTATAACAAATCCATAAATTTAGTGGCTTGAAACAACACAACTAGGTGGGTACTGTGGTGCACTCCTGTAATCTCAGGACTCCTATCTGGGAGGCTGACACAGGAGATTTACAAGTTCAAGCCCATCCTGGTCAGCCAAGCAATTTAGTGGCACCTTGTCTCAGAGTAAAAGAAGGACTGGGAATATAACTTCTTTTGATAGTCCTGGCTCACCTTCCCAGAGTACTGGCATTACTGGCATTACTATGTGCCACAATATATACTCAACTTGTTTTTCTTAATTTATTAAGTGTTTCTTGAAAAAATTTTGATTTTTAGTATTTCAAGTTTTTCTTTTCTTTCTTTTTTTTTTTTTTTTTTGGTACTGGGGATTGAACTCACTAGTGCGTGCTTGCAAGGCAGGCACTTATACATTGAGCTAAATCCCTGGCCCTGGTTTTATTTTCTTTAGGTTCTCTTACTCCTTATAAAACATCCATAGATATTCTGGTGATCCTTGCCTATTATTTTTTTTAGTACCAGAAATTAAACTCAGGAACTTGTGCTTGTTAGGCAGGCGCTGTGCCACTCTCCCCAGTCCCTTGACTGTCTTATGTTTAAGAAAAACATTGAAGTGCTTAGGTAGAAACATTATGTCACAGAGATTAACAATTGCATTATATCACAGAGATTAACAATTGGGTGAGCAAGGCACCTCTACCTTCAATTTTCAGTATATGTGTTAATCTCTTTTATGCTAGCCTGTTTCATTTTTTTCCTGTTCCCTGTTGAAAAATTAAAAATAATTTAATTGAGAGATAAAAACATAAAAATTATATGTATTCCTGGGGTAGTTTGTGATATTTTAATACCTACATATATTGCATGTTATTCAAATTAAGGTAAATATATCTGTTTCCAACATTTATCACTTCTCTCTTTTGAAAACACTTAAATTACTTCTAGCTTTTTGAAATGTACTGTACATTATCATTATCCACAGTCATGCCACTGTTTAGTAGCACACTGAAGGTTCTTAACTCTTAACAACTTTGTACCCCTTGATCAACCTTTCTTCTCCCTCCTGCCCCATCTCTCTTCCCATCCTCTGGTAACCACCATTCAGCTCTCAATTTCTGTGAGATCAGGTATAATTATCTTCTTATGCCTGCTTATTTCCCTTAATTTAATGATCTCTATTTCTGTCCATGTTATTGAACAACAGAATTTCATTCTTTTTTATAGCTAAATAGTATTCCACCATGCATGTAGTTCATCTGTTTCTTATTTATTTATTTGTACCAGGACTCAAACTCAGGATGTTGTCCTTGTCAGGCAGACACTGTGCTGCTGAGCTATATCCCCGACCCTAGCTCTTGTATTTCTGCAGTAGAGAAACTTTTAATTTCCTCTGTGAGACTTATATTCATAGGAAGTACTAGCATTCTGAGAACATGGTACTGACTGTGAAGGACTAGAAACTGTACTGTTCTCTGTGTAGCCCGACATTTAGTTCTCCAGTTTTTACCTTTGTTTTCCATTTTTTTTCAGATTATGTTTTAGTTTTATTAGTACGTTTGTAGTACATAATGATTACATATGTTTATCTTTTTTTAAAAATTTTATTTAAAGATAAAAGCAATACAGAAAAAAGGATAGAGACAATACAGAGCCTCAAAAAAAAAAAATCACTAGTTGACACACGACATACTGTCCTCCCAGAAATAGCTGTTCATGTTACAAAATTAAGGCATACAAAGTGAACACACAGTGAGGCTGCAAACAGTTACAACAAAACATGATGGAATAAAGCCCATTGAGACAGTGCAGTGAAATTGGCACAGAACATCACAGCAGGTCACCAGGACAGCAGTAATAGGCAACATTGTATATCTCGTTGTCTTCACAATAGTTGTTCTTCTACTAGGTACAGCAAAATCAAAGAAATACACAACATTATAGAACACATCAACACAGTATTGAATAGAGCAACACGGTTAATCAGGACAAAGCAAAATGGCGATAAAAATATCTGCCTTCAGAGATAGTAGAAGGAAACTCCCCCCACTTGCTGTACCAAATATGGTCACCTCCTAAGAGATACCCAGGTCGCTGGATCCCAATTGTTAACTGGTGGTGGGGGGGAAGATGTGGTATGTTTGATTCTAAGCCCGCCCCCTGGTAGGCAGCAGGCTGGTTGCTGGTTGGCTCAGTGCCCTAAGTTCCAACATGGTGCGAATCTCAGGAAACGCTCTTGCTTCTTCTTTCCCCGCCCTGGGGTGGCCGCAGCTTGCCAGACCACAGTCACTTACCAGGGCTAGTTGCTCTACATGCATTTATCTTGTAAGACCTTATAAATTTAATTATCGTATATGTAGATTGAAACCTTGTTTATTAGCCAAATGTTTGAACACCTTGGATTGTTTTTCTAAGCTTCTGATGTCTTCTCACACCTTTGGTCTCCCCCTTTTTTCCCTGCTGTATATTCTGAGAGATTATGTAACTTTCTCTTTGAACCCCTCAGTGACTTTTTGGTAGCAACACTTTTAACATGTAAAAACTCCTTTCAATTCTCTAGTTGTTGCCTTTGTAGCTTCCTATTCTTGTTTTATGAGTTCAACTTCTTCAGGAGTCTCTGAGAATAAAATTAGAAGTATTTTGTCATTTAAAAATTTTGAAGTTAGTTTATTTTGATCACTGTTTCATAATTAACCTCTTTGAAATTTTCTCATGCATTGTGTCTGCTTATTTGTTACAGATAAGCTGGTAAAAACATATTGGTATCTGTGTGTGTGTGGACAGGATTGGCTGGTAGGCAAGCACCTCATAATGAGTAGAGGAGGAAGGAGGGAAATTTGCATTTGTGATTCTTTTTTATTTTTTATTTTTATGGAAAAAAAATAAAGCAAAATTGTAACAATCATAGAATAACAATAGTTAATAGACTGCATATTGTTATTTTTAAAGTAGTTACATATTTTTAAAATGCTCATAGTGTATATGATATGGGCATAAAAAATTCTGTAAAAGATTAGCACAAAGCTTTCTTTTAAAAAAGTGTCACTGAGGTACAATTAGCATATCAAGAAATCTACTTACAGTTTATTGATTTTCAGTATATTCATAGTTAAATGTCTACCACTAAAATCAGTATTAGAACATTTTCATTCTCCCAAAAGAACTCTTTAGGTGTCACTCACCAGTTTCTGTTAACCCTTCTCTGTCCAGCCCTAAGCAACTGGTAATCTGCTTTTTGTCTTCATAAATTTGCCTATTCTGGATGTTTTATATAAACAAACTAATGTAATCGATGGTTTTTTATGATGGCTTCTTTTGGTTTATTTAGCCTTTTTTTTTTTAAATAAGGGTCATTAATGTTATTTTTATTACTACTTCATTTCTTTTTATTGGCAAATATTCTGTTGCACAGAATATTTTTAAAATCCATTTATCAGATGGTAGACATTTGGATTGTTTCTACTTTTTATCTATTTTGAATGCTGTGAACATTCAGGTGCACATTCTGTGTTTTCATTTATATATCTAGATGTGGAATTTGGTAACTTTATGTTTAATTTTAATTAATGTTTAAACTTAATGTTTAAACTTAATGTTTAAACTTAATGTTTAATTACTTGGTGAATTGCCAGCTATTTTTGAAAGTGGTTGTACAACTTCATGTTCCTACTAGCCGTGAGTTAAGGTTGGAGTTTTCTCACACCTATGCACACATTTGTTTTACTTATTTTTTTAATATAAACATAGTTGGTGTGGAGCACTATTTCATTGTGGTTTTGTTTCCTCTCTTTTGTAGTCTATGGCACCTGGTACTTGCAATTTCTGAGCCTCTCAATGCTCTTTTCTCTTAGGACAAATTGGTTTGTTGTGTGTGGGTATTTCTGGTGCTGGCTTCTTCACATCAATTGGCTATCTTACCTCCACTTACTTTCTGCCATCAAAAAGTTTATTAGAAGTTCTCCTGCACTAATACTTTCCCTTATCCCTCTGGCAGGATGTGTGTGTGTGTGTGTGTGTGTGTGTGTGTGTGTGTGTGTGTTTTGGTACCAAGAACTGAACTCAAGACCTTGTGCTTGCCAGGCAGATGCTGTGCTGCTGAGGTAAATCCCCAGCCTTAAAGTATATTTAAATTAAAAACAATTTTTTTTGAGACAAGATCTCACTATGTAGTTCAGGTTGGATTTGAGCAGCTATCCTCTTGCCTTAGCCTCACTTAGCCAAGTGCTGAGATTAATAAATTAATTCTTTAGTCATCATTTTGGTGAAATCTCAGGAGGGAATGACATCCGTGTGCATTCAGTTTAAGGATTTAATCTGGAGTACCAATTTATTGTTTTTTATTATTTGTTTGTTTGTTTGTTTGTTTGAGGCAGCATTTGGCTATGTAGTCCAGGCTGGCCTCAAACTCAAATTCTCCTGCCTCAGCCTCCGGAGTGCTAGGGTTACAGGAGTGCTCTACTATGCCTGGTACTAATTTAATGTTTTTAAATGTCTCCTCCACATAAGTTTACCCTGTCATGGCCATTACTTCAAGTAGAATTACTCTGATGGTTCAGGGATAAGAAGGCTCAAAACAGGCTTTTGGATTATAATCCAAGTTCTTTTATTTTGGATTTGAACTCCTTTTTTGCTAATACTGATATGTATTGTCTACTATGTATATAATATATGTAGAGCATCTGAGCTGAATTATTTCTGATTTCTAAAATGGATAATGAGTTGTATTTATTATTTGGCTATAAGCTTTTATGGGTTTAATACCAAGCAAATCTGGAGTTAAATTACTTGAACATGGATTGTAGAACAGAGAAAATAATAAAAGGTAGCATTTATCAGTTTCTTTCTACATGTCAAACACTGTTGAAAATCCCATCCATATATTAACACATTTAATCAATGACTGTGAGATCAATAAATGTTTTTAAATCTTATATGTATGGTAAGGAAACTGAAGGCAAGAGAATTTTACTCACACAGTCAATCTGTGGTAGAGTCAACTTTTACATCTGTGCAGTGTGATTCCTGAGTGTGTCCTTCTAGTCACTAGACTATATTGTCTGACATTTCTAGAGATTTTAAAGTGTGTGTGTGTATTTTTTTTTAAGAAGAGACTCATGAAATGCTGAAATGTTAATATTTAGGGAAGGAATAGTAGGGCAATGTACCGATTCTTTAGAAAGTAAACTGTTATTTCTCTTAAAAGTTTGTATTTAGATTTGGTTTGAAGCTGGGTTTGGTATTGCATGCTTATAATCCCAGCAAGTGGGAGGCTGAAGCAGGGCAATAGTTAAGTTCAAGGTCAGCCTGGACTAGATACTGAGCCCATCTCAAAAAATAAAACAAAATCTTAGTTTAGATCGGAAGTAGTTATCACTGAATAAAAACAAAATTTTTTAGGTGCAGTCTGGAGGTGTGGCTCAATTGTGCAGTGCTTTCCTAGCAAGCACAGATGGGTTAAGTCCCTGGCACTACAAAAGCCAAACAGAAATGTTTGCATAAAGTATAATTACTTTGGAAGTATTGTGTACCTTGTCTTACATTCTTAAATAGGTAAGAGGAGACAAAAATGTTACTGGTTGGTACTGAAAATCATGCATGGGCCAAATTGTTAGTGATAGATCCAATTTTTCACAGGATAAAGTATTTCAAAATAATTACTATTTGAGTGTTTTATATTATCATTTCCCACCATAGTCTCACTTTCCAGCTCATCTTTTCTAAACAAGTCTATTTTATAGTGTGTATGTATAGGTCATTGTGAATCAAGTTAATTTCGAAGTTGATTGGGACCTTGTTTCAAGCTTATTAAACAAAGCCCTGTAACACAGAATTTTGGGCATAGCGCCATTTCCAGAGTCTGGTCCAAATAAGCGGTAACAGACAAAGATTGTCTCTTGGCTGAAGGGTTTCTCTGTATAGCTTGTTTCAGGATTCTTTTACACTTTTTCTACCCCGTCCTTTTTCTGTTTAGGGCAAAAGTATTTTGATTTTCATGCTGTAATCCCTCCCCCGCCACAAACATTTATTGTATTTTTACTTACATACCACCCCTAATGCCCTCTCTAGTGGCAGTGGTGGGTTGTGAAGATAGTAGGTGGCCTAGTACAATACTATAGAAAATACTTCAAACATTAAATATTGTTGCTGTGTCATATTGCTTTCCTGCCTGCCTTTCTGTCTTTTTATAATTAGGAAGAATTTTTTTCCTGGAAGATTTTTTTTTTTTAATCGGTACCGGGGATCGAACTCATGACCGCGGGCTTGCAAGGCAGGCGCTTATGCGGCTAAGCTAAATACCCAACCCCTTCCTGGAAGATATTTAAAAGTAGCATATGTGCCACCCTCTTCCCCAAGTACCAACGAGAGAAAACATAATTAATACATGCTTCTGTACAGTAGTTTAAAATAATTGTATCTTAAAAGGTTTAGAAATCTTGTCTATTTATAAAATTAATCATTTTATTTCCAAATATGTTGTAGAAAATGTTTTCTTCTCTAGATAAGATGGAATATTTTAACCATTCCATTAGAACTTCTGCTTACTACACAATGTAATAAGAATAGAGTTCAACATATTGCCAGTGTTAAAGATTGCACCCAGGTTCTTCTTATTGAACTACATCTCCAGCCACTTTTAAACTGTTTATTTTACATTTTTAAACGTTCATTTTATTTTATGTTTTTTGACGTACTGGGGACTGTTCATTCCCAGTCCCCTTCTCCACTTTTTAAAATTTTCTTATTTTGAGATAGGGTCTGGATAAATTGCCTAGGCTGGACTCAAACTTGGGCTCTTCCTGCTTCGACCTCTCAGAGCATTGAAATTAAAAACCTGTTTATCTGTGTATGTATCTGTGTATCAGTCAGTCAGTCATTACTGGAGATTGAGCCCAAGGCCTTGATGCTATTATATCCCGAGCCTCTTAGATTTTAGTTTGAGACAGGGTTTCTCTGAAGTTGCCTATCGCCTAGGTAGAATTTGCCATCCTTTTGCCTCAGCCTTCCAAAGTGTTGGGATTATAGGTGTGTGCACCTGCACCTGTCTTTAACTTTTTTTTTCTGGTACCAGGGATCAAACTGAAGACCTCGTGCTTGCCAGGCAGGCAGAGTGTGTCACTGAGCTATATCCTTGGCCCCTTTAACTTATTTTTATTTATGTTTTTAAAGCTGTTTTTCCCTAGTCTCTGAGCATATGTATTTTCATACCTGTTTGCCTTTGCTTATGTTCTTATATGTGTTTGAATTTTCCTTTTTCCTTTCTCTGCTTGCATTGTTCCACCCCCGAGCTGAGGATCAAACCCAAGGCCTTAAGCATACCAGGACAGTACTCTATTACCTCTGTCCTCCTGCTCCAAGAATATCGATCATTCTATTCTCTGTGCTCTATTTGTATTTTGCATGCAATTAAAAGTTTTTTAAATTTTACTTTATATCTTCAAAAGAATAAATGTTATAACATGTAAGAGTAAAATAAACAAGGTGATTTCACCACAAAAACTAAGGATTAGAAAACATCCAGTTCTGTGTCTTCTAATTGTATGCCTCTCCCATCTTTCCTTTGACCTTAAATTATTTTTATTCATATATGTGTGTCCCTAAGCAATTATATGACTTGGTTTTTAGAAATTTATCATTATGAGTTATTATTTACAGATATTTTATAGTAGCTCATTCTTATGGATGTATAATATTTCAAGTATAAATGTCATTTATATGCATTTAATGGATCTAGAATTGTTTGTTTCCTAAAGTGTAAGGTAGGGATCTGTTTTTAGATTTTCTTTCTGTGTGGCAAACTAATTGCTCTACTTGAATAATACTTTTTCTCTCTATTGTGCCATTTCTGTAAGATACCAAGTTTGCTTATCGGCATGAGTTTTGAGTTCTTCTTTTGCAGTGGTTCATTTATGTAACTATAAGAATATTTTGTCTTTTTGTCAATAGGGAAATTACTCCTCTCCCTTCTAACTTTTTAAAAGCTATCCTTTTATCTTTCCTTGTTTCCCTCCTGAATACATTCTGAAATGATTAAAAAAAAGCTGTTGTGATTTTTATTGGGGCCCATTGAAGTTGTAGATCAGTTTGTGAATACTTGACATCAATACTGTGTTGCGGGCTGGGGATTTAGCTCAGTGGCTTAAGCGCCTGCCCTGCAAGTGCAAGGTTGTGAGTTCAATCCCCGGTACCACAAAAAAAAAAAAAAAAAATTACTGTGTTGCTTGGAAGCAGGAGACGAGGGCTGTGTTGTTTGCAGTTGGGAGTGTGTTGTACCTGGCTTTGAAGGGTATGGGATCTCTTTTTTGGTACTGGGAATTGAATCCAGGACCTTGAGCTTGTCAGGCAGGTGCTTGTGCCACAGCTATATCACTGGTCCCCTTTGAATTTTTTTTTTTTTTCTTTTGGACAGGGTCTTGCTAAGTAGTGCAGGCTGGCCTTTAACTCATTTATATAGCCCAAGCTGGCCTCAAGCTCAGGGATCTTTCTGCCTCAGCCTTGTGAGTTCTGGTATTACAGACCGGTGCCACCATGCCTGGCTGGCTCTCTTTTGAACTATTATTTCACTGATTTCTTTTTTTTTTCTTTCTTTCTTTTCTATTCTTTTTCTTTTTGTCTTACTGTCTTTTGTGTTTTGGAGACAAAAGGTTTCATTATGTAGCCCAGCCTGGCCTCGAACTCACAGAGATCCCCCTGCCTCAGCCTCCCAGGTGCTGGGATTATAGGCATGTGCCACCATGCCCAGCCATTTCTTTTCTTATTTATAGCTAGAAGTAAAATACATCATTGGATAGAGGAGTTTTTTTTAAGGTTTTACTCAGATTTTCTAATTATATTTTAAGTGTAGAATATTTCTTTTAAATGATTATTTTGTGTTCTTTGTTACCATTATTATCTCTCACAACTCTTCCTATCACTTCTACTTGTCATATTGACTGTCAGAAGAGTTTTCTAGTTGTATTTCATTAGCTCTAGATTATGCTGCTTCTATTACTCAAATTCAGAGGCCTCATTTGCTTTGTACTAGACTACTGCAATCTTTGTCTATATTACCAGCACACTGCAGTGAAGTTTCTTCGTATGCAGTGAGAATACAATATAAAATCTGAATAAAGTTCAGAAAATTACTTTTAAATGTCAAGTTTTTCTTCAAATTGGAAAAAATATGTGGACTGTTGCAGTTTCAGAAATAGATAAGGGAGTTGTTAAATTATTTTACTGCCACTTTATGATTATCCAATAAACAGAAATACGACATATAAATTTAGGATGGAATTTTATGAGTTATAAATTATATGTGATCTTCAAAAATGTACTTAGACCTTAACAGATGTTTCCTACCATACATGTTTATTTTGTCTGTTACTTCCAAATATGTCTCATATATATTTTATTTTGACTTCGTCATTTTTCCCTTAGGTGCTGACTCATCAAGACTGGTCTTCATTTATCAGAATTTGTCTTTGGGCTTTTTAAAATCTTTTTTTCTACTTGATACTTCTGCTGTCCATAACTATGTATATAAGATCGCTGTTAGTTTGAGGCCAGCTGGCGTTATTGTGAGTACAACGTCATTTGAACTACATAATGAGACCCTGTCTCAAAAAACAAAAACAAAATGAGAGGAAAAGACAGCAGTAAATAAACCACTTCAAATACAGGAAAGAGTTAGTCCCACTGAAAAAGCTGTCACTCAGTGAACATATGTATTCTGTTGTTGTGACAAATGTTCCAGACCTATTCTCCCCCTCCTACTCACTTTATGTACTCATCCTGCCATAAGGAGGGTTGTGCATTGTTGGACCTGTTATTATTTGAATGGTTTTAATTCAGAATTAGGAGAATAGGTTACGAGTAAACCGAGAGGAGTGGGTCTGCAGTGTTTTAGCAAAGTTGGAAGGCGAAAAAAGTTAATTTTTATCAAGTTGTAGTCTTCATGATGTTTGAGAAATATAGGGAAAAAAACTTGAGCTATTTTGCATTTATTTTTCTCTTAAAGACTGGTGACCATATGGATCCCTCCCACCTTTTTTTTGGAGACCAGGTCTCACTGTGTAGCTCAGGCTGGCCTTGAATTTGTGGTAGTCCTGCCTCAGCTTCTCAGGTGCTAGGATTACAGGTGTGTAGTAGTACCCTATCCTTGTGGATGTTTTTCAGATAGTATTTAAGCAGGTAAGATTATATATTTTCATTTTTTTCTTGCTTTTTTTTAAAATGATCACATAGTTATGCTGTAGAGAAAAGATTTTTAAAAGTCCAGATTGGATTCAAGTGAACCACTTTAAAGGCAATTACAATAGCCCAGCTGAGAGGGGATAGTGATTTTAGGATAGAAATGTTGGAAACAGATTCTGCAGTTTAAATGCAAATGTGACAAGATTTAGTGATAATGAAGTAACTGCTAAATACCGGATGTGTATAACTTCATAGAAAACTGAAGTGGAAACATTGAAAACAGCGTTGAGTAGACTTGATTTGGAGCACATTCACTTTGAGGTACCATTGAAATATCCTAAGAATGTAGTTTTATTACAGATCTGTACCTCAGAGGACAGGTCTTAATAGGTTTAGAAAAGTCTCTCTGTGTATGAATGGTAATTTAAGCTTAAATGTGGATAAGTTTGCCAAGGAGATGTTATAGAAGAAAGTATCTAAACCTATAAGTCTTAACATTGCTGTGGATACAGTGGATGTTCAGGAGAGGTAGAAACAAAGCAAAGTGAGGGTTGGTTTATTTCCTCTTCTGTGGAGTTATAGACTACTAAACTGAATTTCATACCAAGCAGAGATGGTTTTTTATTTTTATTTTTTTTAAGACAGGGTCTTGCTATGTACTACAAGCTGGCTTTGAACTTGCTTATGTAGCCCAGGCTGGCCTGAAATTCACGAACTCACGGAGATTCTCCTGTCTCAGTCTCCTGAATGCTAGAATTACAGGCGTACACCATCACGCCTGGCCCACACCAAGCAGAATTCAGATAAAATTTGTTCTTACATTTTGCTGGATTTCTTAGAAAAGGAAGGAATTGGAGCTAAGGATGTAGACCAGTGGTGGAGTGGTTGTACAGGTGTCAGAGGCATTTTTAAAAATACATAAGTGAAAGTAGCTTTTTACATTCTGTAGCTATCATAGGGAGAGGATTTTAGGTTAGGGAACTAAGACTATTAGGCAGTAAGCCTACCTGACCTTTTACCTGGAGGGAGATGCTATCTTTATTGGGGTCAATAGTAAAGAAAGCTTGCTTTTTGCCCTGAGAGATACATTGTATATGCACTTGAACACCTTTTCCTGTGCAAATTCCACAAGGTTGTGTAGAACTAAGAGAATCTGCCTGTACCACAAGATGTGTCAAAACATGACAGATCCATGTATAATTGCATACAGTACTCATCCCTCTCTCCATATACTCTTGGCTTCTGGTAAGATTTCCCATGAATACTCAATTCCATTGGTCACTAATTAATCTTTATAGCAGCAGCTGAGATCAGAGCCATTCTCTTTGTCTTATAAGACATTTAATTAAGGACACGATCAGTAGGGCATCAGGATGAGGCAAGACTGCTCCTTGACTTCAGTGATATTCTCTGGGATCTGGAACCCAGTTAGCTGAACGAATGCTGAACTCTTTAGAATGTGCCTTTGACAGCCAGGTGGCTTTCTCTAAGTTTCTGTACTGACTTTCCATTTGGCTGCAGGCATTTAGGTAGGGGGTATATTGTACAGATTTGGCCTTGTACATTGTGAAGGAAAATGTTAGGGTTTTCTGTCATCCCTAACAATCCTAATCAGAGTTGAAACTGACCTAAAGGCCTCCAGGGCCAAAGTTATGTCATTGATTGCTGTAGCTAAAATCAGGACATGTTTCAAACCTAATTGGATGACTTCCATTGTAGGAATAATTGCTTCAGAGGGCATATAATTAATTCATCAGTTTTGTCTGTTGGAGACCCTCCCCAACCTAAAATGGCCCTATTTTAGAGACCATAGTTGTCTTGAAGTACGTAATCTATTTTGAAAGTCTTGTACCATGACCCCTAAGTTATGAATCACTGCATTTTTTTTGAGGAGGCAAGTTAATCTTGAGTATACAAGTACTCTCAAAGCTGTACATTCTTTATAAGATCTGTGCTTCTTTGAAGAATATATGCTTTACAGTTATCATTGTGGTACCCCCACTCTATCCCCTGTGGAAACTACTTAAGACAGGGGAGTATAGGATGGCAATTTTTCCAGTGTGACCTGCCAGATGGCTGATTGGCCTTAGGCTTTCCAATTTAGTTTGTATAATTGAGTCTAGTTTTGTAGAGAATATATAAAGGTAGTCAGTCCAATCTGTCCTATTTATATCTGCCACCATCCAGGTGGCATTCGTCTGTCCCTTGGTGTGACTGATAACTGTAGGAATGGGGCTGGAAAACCTGGAGTCCTTGGCAGGTGTTTTGTGAGGGAGATGGAGGGGCTTGGGCTAACCTGTGCTGTTTCTAAGGCACTTTTCTGTGAGGTGAAGGATGGTGATCAGAGGTGTTGGGCAGGGTGTGGGCAGAGCCCCCTGCAGTTAAATTTAAAACACTTGCGGAGATTTTTGGGCACCATGCTAGTGAATTTTCTTCTATGATGAAGGCTCTATGAGTGATTCTGAAAGACAGATCACTAGTGTCCTTTTTTCCTTAATTTCTGAAGTCTAAAGTCTTTTCCTACAGTTGCTAGGATTCTTGTATTTTTCTGCTGCCATAAAGTCAGTGTATCTCATTCCAGTAGCTAACTTTACCTTTATCCTGGTCATTCCTGGCTCATAGCTGGACCTTTGCCTGAAACCATCAGCAGCAGGAGAGATGAGGACATTTTAATTAAACTTACAGAGACTCTTTTATATTTCCCATGTTGAGTCACATGGGTCACCACAGAGGAACTTGCTGAGCAGTATATTTAGCCAAGCAGCCATTTATTTTCCCCATTTTCTTTGGAGAAATGTTCAAGTCCTTTGCCCAGTCCTTTTATTGTGTTGCTGAGGATCCACCCCTAGGGTCTTGTGCTTTTAAGTTCTTATTTAAACATCAGGCAGCATCCCCACCTCTCCTTTGTGCATTTTTAAATTATGTTTTCATTTTCTTTGGAGTTGGTTTTTGAGGCTTTTCTGGCACTTCACAATGTTAGATGCTTGTGTATGATAGGGAGTATGGAAGCCCTGAGATCATTTGACTAAGAACCTATTGCTGGGTGACTTTTGTGATTGAGAAAAGCATAGCATTGTCAGATTGCAAATGACATGGAAAGTAAAAAAGGCAAGGAACATAGTAGCATTGCAAGAGTTGGGGAGTTGAATAAAAATACTGGACCTTTTTAGTGTCACCAACACTGAAGCACCACTGATAACTGTAACCAGTGGCAGGAGAGGAAGACACTAGCCTGGAGTCAATTCCCAGCACACCCTGCCTATCCCGCCCTGCCAAAAAGTGGGGCTGGAGAGAGAGTTGTACACATCCTCAGTGTGTGATATGTGGGGAATTGATAGGAGGAGGAGCTAATGAACCTTCGGACTGATCTCCATCCCTAGTCTTTTTTTTTTTCCTCTTAAATTTTGCTAAATCTATAAATTGTCCAGGCTGGGCTTGACCTTGCTTGGCCTCCTAGAGTCCTATGACCTGTACCACCTCACTTAGCAACTTTTTATTTTTTGAGTCTGGGTCTCTCCAAGTTCCCTAGACTGGCCTTGAACTTAATTAACATTCTCTTGCCTTGGCCTCCCAAATGTGGACATTACAGATGTGCCCCAAGGTACCTGCTTTATATCTCTTCAGTTGATAAATTTCAGCACTAGGGCTATGGGAGAGCTGACAAGAATTTTCTAGATTTTTTTTTTTTTTTTTTTTTTTTTTGTACCGGGGATCAAACTCACGACCTCACACTTGCCAGGCAGGTGCTTAAGCCACTGAGCTAAATCCCCGGCCCCAGAATTTTCTAGATTTTTTTGAGTTAGTTTTTCATTGTTAAGTGAATCACTTTCATCAGCATCTTAATCTAAATCTCTAACAGTAAGAATCCATAGTTGGTCCGTGCACAAGGGGGTTTGTGTTAGGGAAATTTCTGCTAGAGGGCCAGTGCTTTCTTTCTCACAGCACACAGGGCTCTGCTGGACAGTGCTGGGTTTCTTTACTGTCGTGTTTTGAGGATAAAATACTGACAAGATAGACTGCAGAAGGTGCTGAGTAGGAAGAAACAAACTTCATGTGCCTCACCGCCTCATCTTCCAAGCAAACTAGCTAAAGACTTGCCTGGTTCTGCCCACAGTAGCTGCAGCTTTTCTCCGTTTCATACTCTGTGTAGATGCATATCTCTGGAACTGCTGTCTGAAAAGGGACTGAACCTTATGTGCTTCCCTCTGTGTACCAGATATCTTAGTTCTAGTTGTTCATGAGGCAGACCTGCTAAGACTTCAGTTTGGGGAGGAAGTTCATCCATCTGGGGAAGAGTTGGCAATAACCAGGCTATCATTCAGGCTGTGTCTTTAAATGTGCCTACTTCCTGATACCTAGCCTGAAATGATCTCTTCATACAGCCCTATTAACGGGCAATAAAAATACTGTTCTCATGGACTTTTTCCTATTCCTATTAACTGACCTTTTTCTTCCATTGCTAGAAAACTTTGTCAGTATTCCATCTTCATTGCCCAAACTGTCAAAAATGATAAAAGGTCTGCAATTTTACCCAAATTAACTAAAAGACTAAGCTGCTACAATTTCATGGATTCTGTAGGAGGACGTGAAAGTCTTGGGTCAGAGACAAAGGATAGGATTGATTATTCATGACACAGTAGGCAGAGTGCCAGCATCTGTGCCAGGTAAATGAGTGCCTGTTTCCCCAGGGTATTACAGAGGTCCTGGAGATGCCTATATGCACAGTTAGACTTCCTGTTTAGGCGAGGACAAGATCTTTTGTAATGGGCAGGAAACCTTTCTGATCTTTGTTCTGGATGCTTACATTATCTTTATTATACTGGACAGTAAATAAACCTTTGTTTTTGAAGGAGACATTGTTTTCTAAAGTTGTCCTTGTTGTGTAAACTTTCAGAACCAAAAGAGTTAGTGTACTTCCCTACAAGGTATATGGGATAGACTTGAGTCATTTGTAGGGAAATGGATGCATCTTGAGACTATAATGTTAATTGAGGTCAATCAGATACACAAGCTTGAATATTACAGTTTCTTTTATTTAACCCAGAATAAAAATAAAGAGCAAAATGAAAGATAATAAGTAGGGAGATAGATATTTTTCAAGAGGGAAACGGGGTCAAGAGATAAGAGGAGGATTAAGGAGGGGAGGGATAAAAAAAGAAATTGGGATGTGTTATATACATATATCAACTCCATGAAGTAACATTATATGGTGCAAACATGTAAAAAAAAACAGGAAGAGAAAGGAGTCAAAGGACAAGTGGAAGGGGAGGGAAGGAGGGAAGCAAGAGATGAAAAAAGGGATTAAGGTATGTTGTATATGTGTACCAGTTTTCCATGAGGAATGTAAACATCATGTGCTATACACATGTACTAATAAACTAAAACAAAAAGATGTGTAGAAGTGCTAGATATCCGTGCAGAGGTGCTTCCTTCCACCTTGTTTTGGCATTTGGATAGTATTTTTGATAACAGCTTCTTCCCTCATTAATTAAAAATTCTGTTGATAAGAGGGTTTTTTGGGAGGTGGTCCTAGGCATTGATCCAGGGCCTTGTTGCATGCTAAGCATGTGCCTAACCCAAATAGAATCTTAATGGATTTGTTTTGTGTGTAGCATTAAAGCTGTTGTCCCCTCACAATGCTTTATTCTCTTTTTCCTGCTTTGGTTCAGTTTAGAGTTCTGGCCTGTTCTCACCTAGTTTGCCATAATTGCCTCTAACTAGTTTCATTTCTTGCAGTCTTGTTTTTTCACTTTTCGCCATTTGTCAGAGGCATTTTTTAAAAATGCAACTATGGCTTGCGATATAACTCAGCCTCACAGCACCTACCTGGCAAGTGTAAGGTTCTAACTTAGATTTCTGGTTTAAAAAAAAAAAAAAAAAAAAAAAAAAGCAAATATCATGTACTCAGTTTGTCATTGGTTTCCCATTATTAGTAGGACAGAATTTCAGTTGGTCAGCAGTTGTCACACTCTTTATTTTTTTCTTTGTTACCTGCTTTAAACATTTTTTAGTTGATTGACGTTATTGGTATATTTTATCTTTTTGTTTTATCCGTGCAATTTCTATATACATAATGATCACATTCATGATAGGGAATTTGTACCTGTACATGATACTTCTTGATTCTTTTCCTCCATTTTCCTCCCCTCTTCAACTCCTCTTCCTTCCTTATTTACAAAAACTTTGTTTCCATTTTTTTTCTCTCATTTTTTTCTTTTCCCTTCCTTCCATACCATTTCCCTTCCCAGATTATTTCTCATATGATGACTGTGCCATCTAGATTTTATTTTATCTTATTTATTTATTAGTTTTTTTTTCCCGGTACCAGGGATCGAACTCATGACCTCACGCTTGCCAGGCAGGCACTTAAGCCACTCAGCTAAATCTCCAGCCCTCCATCTAGATTTTAAATATTGTTGAATAAGTTAAAAATATTTTGAAATATCATCAGTCAGTCAGTTATCATCATCTTTATTGTTACCTTGCAGTCCAGGGTATAGAACTCAGGTCCTCTTGCTAAGCAAGTGCTCTACCACTGAGCCGCACACCTAGCCACTCAAAAATATTTTTTTTTAAACAAACTTTGGAGGCCATTACTAGGTAGGCTGTATCAGACAGATGTGTAAGCTGCTTGCTGACAGTTACAACCTTTGCTCTTAGCATTTTTTCCTCTTAGTTCCTTGCACTATGGATTCTTTTCTTCCTTTAATAATTTATATATTTATCTATTTCATGTGTATTTTATAAACCTGTATCCTCTGTAGGCTTTTAAGTGAACCAGCTCTGAACACCTTCACAGTAATTTCTAGTATCTGTGCATGTATCATTGTAACACTTACTTCATTGTGTTGTAATTACTGATTTTCTTTCCATAAATAAAGTGCAGGCTTCTCAGCAAGTCTTCTCTCTCTTTCCACATAACTCAGAGTTTGTAAGAAGCACACTGCTTATCCAACAGTTGTTTTAGAATCATATCTATTAAATAAGCTGGTGTTTTTAATGATCTTTTAAATCTTCCCTGCTTTGAGTTTTGAGGAAAATAATTTTTTTAAGTTTGAAGGGAAAGATATATACCTGCTGGCAAGCAGCACAGTCCCATGGTCTAGCCTAGCAATGGCAAACCTTTTAGAGCTTTCAATTATATAAACAGCCTGCAGCAGCACACATGTCATAAGTTCCCCACCACTGGTCTAGCCTATAATATATATAATCACCATACATACTATTTATTATACCAAATAATATTTTCTGGTTTTCCTCATATTTAAAATATAGACTGTGGATATTCATAAAGAGAAAGTGGCTCGAAGAGAAATTGGTATTTTGACAACAAATAAGAACACATCAAGAACTCACAAAATAATAGCACCTGCAAATATGGAGCGCCCTGTAAGGTATATTCGGAAACCTATTGACTACACAGTTCTGGATGATGTGGGCCATGGTGTCAAGGTAAGCATTTTATATTACATTAACTTTAATTGGCATACTGAGTAAACATTTTGGATAGGAAATAGGGCCACAGAGATAATTTTCCCAGTTGATACATTCTCTTCAGTGAGTAGCAAAAAAAGTTTTCATGCAATATCTAATACGTATTTTAAGCTTTGCATGGAGTTTTACCTTTGGAGTCAGTTATATAAAAGAAGACATTAAAATTTGAAAAAACTCATTAAATATGCTGTTTGAATTCTAGACTGTTATAAGTTTATGCTGTGAATGCCTTATGTACTGAATACTTCAGAATTACATGCTTTCTAAAATTGGTTTTAAAAATAAATTATACTCTTCCTTATTCCTAGTGTGTATGCATATTTGTGTATATGTGTGTATGTGGATATAATTCCAGCAACTTGTAAAAAAATAAAAATTACATGATTTTTTTTTTTTCTGTGTACTCCCCTGCCCCTCTAAGAAAAACAGAAAAAGCCACATGAGGCTTTAGAAGACAGAGTATTTGTTGCCCATGACTCAGCATGGCACAATGAGCTGATATTGAAGGATACTATAGTCGGTCAGTTCTCTGATATTTATGTGTTACTTTGTAAGCATCTAGTCGAGAAATTCTTAAGCCATCTTTGCTCAAGCTAAACTATTTTTTTGAAATGTGATTTCTTTTCTAGACAATTACTTGATCTTGTTTCTTTTCTTGAAAGCAGGTTATAATAATTTTTACACTTGATCTTAGCCAAAAGGCCGAGAAGTGATTAAGGTTATAATAATTTTTAAAGAGCCAGCTGGAAGTGCAAAGCTTTCCTAGCTGGTTGATCTAATGAGTGCCGTTTCTAGATTTTGACATTCTAAATTTTCTGGGGTTCCTGGTTGGAAAAGATGGGAATGAACAATGTTGATCTTTTTTTCTACTCTTGTATACTTTCAGAGTCTCCCCTTCACTTTAGTGCTTGAGAGTTACATGTAAAGTTGTGACACTTTCCAGATGTAGAAGAGGCTACTTCTTATTTCTTGTATTTTTATCTAGGGCTGTATAAAAGCTTAAAATCAATTTATTTTTGACTAGATTATAGTCTATAAGGTTTGAATTTTGAGAAGGAAAAACTAACGTTTGCATTATTAACAGTTTGGGGATTAAACACATACACACACACATTTTACTTTGTCTTGGTTTTTCTTGTTAAATGATACATATGTATTTAAAGTCTATTTTTTTAGAGATAGGAGTATTCTCCATTATCTCATTCCTCCACTAAGAATTGTGATTAATAGTTTAAAATAGAGTACTTAATAAGCTGTTACATGATAACAAAATTTAAAAGGAAGTTTTGTATGAGAAAATCTGTCATCATATATGTATAGGTAGAAAGTGTAAACACAGTATAATATATGTCAAAACTATTTGTATAAATCTTGGTCATTTGCTTTGTAATAATAATACACATGTATAAGACATGGACTTTTAAATTTTAAGTGTACTGGTCTGTGACATTAAGTATATTCACATTGTTGAACCATTTTAAAATATATTTTTGGGTAAGGGTAAGAGAATGAGTGGTCTGTGAGAGAAGTATACCTTAGAAGCTAAAATGTGGCATATTTGCCCTTTTTTTTAAATATAAGGTATATGTTTGATTATTTTATTTTATTTCATTTTATTTTTGTTTTTGTGATAACGGGGATTGAACTTGTACTTGTCAGGCAGGCACTTAGTCCACTGAGCCAAATCTCTGGCCCCTCCATACTTTTTTTCTGTTCCATGCAAAAATGTATACACACAGCCACAGCCACAGCTACAGCCACAGCCACAGCCACACAGATATTTCCCCCAATAGTTATTTTGCTGTTTTGTTTCCCTAGTTTTATGACTTTTGTACAAGTAAATTTTTCTACAGGAAAATTGAGGTATGTGAAATTAAGAAATTCAGTAGTAGTTAACAAATTTCAGGACTAGTATTGTGAGAAGAAAGAGTTTAAATGTATTTTAAAATTAATGTCCTAGGTTTAGGAAGGCATTCTGTGCTATAGAATTACTTTCTTATCCTTTGCTCACTTTGGTATTTAGAAAGTTGCTTTCTTACTGATCTGTTACGGAAATTTGCCTTGTATTGGCAAACATTATTTCTTTGTATTAGTGTTTGACTCTTAGCTTTGGAGTTTTGAGTTTTTTTTCAAGATTATATCCAGAATTTTAAATGTTATATTTAAATACATTAGTGTTCTTAACAACATCTGTGTGTTATATTTAAGGTTTCATACCCCATCATTCTATCATAATTTCATTTTGTGATATCTATTTTGGCATTTTTGTGGAAATATCTTGGTACTTATATTTGATATACTTGGGTTTTTTAAAATAGTATTTACTTCATTAATACATTTTATGCCATGAATAAATGATACACATAAATTTAGTAGGAATTTAAAAAGTGTCCTGCTAGGTAAATTACAATTGTAGAGTTTATTTGAGCAGATGATGATTCATGAATTGGGTACAGTACCCTTACTCTAAGTGATGCAAGAGAGAAAGTTCAAGGAAGCAAGACAAAGTCAGGAGTAAGCTTGCTCTTTTTGATTGGCAGCCTCTACAGGTTGGTTGGTAGTTCTGGTTAACTTACTCTTAAGTTGGATTTTAGTAGAAATCTAGGGTTAGTAGAAATCTAGCTATCGCAGTCTAATTGCCTCCCAATTAATTTTTTTTTTCTACAGTGCAGACACTGAAGCTTTATGGTATTTACATAAAGATGTTATTTGAAAAGCTTTAATTTTATTCAGCTTGTGAGTATGCTAATCAGTCATTCCAAAGAAAGAATTGGCCTTATAGACATTTAGTATCTCTGATACAAAGCTGTTTTGTACCTAGGGATAGAAAAATAGAGAAGAACCAAAACAAATTATTGTTTCTAATCTAAGTTTCGAAGTCAGATGTTAAAATTAACTCATCCATAACTGTAAATTTTAAGAAAATGAAGTGTGAGATCTTAAGGAAATGGAAAATAATCCCATTTCCCATATTTTTTAAAATTTATTTTTGTTTTTCTTCGTTATGTAGTTTAGACTGACTGAAGTCAAACTGTGTAGCCCAGGCTAGCCTTAAACTTGTGGCAGTCCTCCTGCCTCAGCCTCTGTTACAGGCATGTGACACCGCGCCCAATTTACATAGATTAACACACTATTGTACATTACTCGCAGTTACAGTATTTTGAGCTATTATGTGTAGATAGTATTTCCTACAACTCTTCCAACCTCAACTTATCTACACACATAAAACACACGTAATGTAAGAAGCTGAACCTACAGGTTAAAGGCTATATAATGTCATAGTGGCAGAGTTCAACTAGGCTGCATTCTCAACCCAGTTCTCTTTTTATTATTTCATTTGAGACCTACTTATACACAAATATTAATTTTTTGAGGGGGGATTTACTTGTTTACTTGAAACATGTGAGGGAAGATTTGTGAGCATGTTCTGATTTTTTTTTTTTTAGTTATTTTAGGGTATATTTATTGTGTTTCATATGCAATACAAGACATGCATCAGTGTATTCATACACTGTGATACATATAATAAGATATATAATGTCTCATTGTCAGAGATCTGATTCAAATTTAGTTTTCTAAATCCAAGTTAAAATGAAGTGGTCAAGCAAGTTTCTAGATTAAAATGAACAAGTATTTTAGTAAACATTAAAGAATGTCACGTTTCTGGTGCAGTTTCTGTAAGAATGTATCCATGAGAAAGCAAATCCGACCGTTGTATGAT